>JAFBJQ010001700.1:492114-530086 GCA_016785345.1 Trinectes maculatus
AAGCTGTGCTACCTCTGTAGCCATAAAACTCCATGACCATTGCATCTGGTTAAGTGCATTTTCCTTATTATACTGTCCTATTAATCTTGGAGGGTACAGATAAGGGTGAGAGGTCAGCCTTAAATGGATTTGGTTTCCTAAGGCTGGGCTCTCCTGCTCCAGAATGACTCTGAGCAATGCTTTCAATCAGCACTGCCACCACTCACTGTGGTAATGATGGCCGGGGCTTCATTAAGAAGCTCGTTAAGTCCCCTCGTTAAGCTACGGGGCCGTTAAGGCTTTGATTGTTAATGGCACTTCATTAAGGAGAGTGAGGAACCAGGCGCCCATGGAGGTCCTGACCAGACCTGTTCTGGCCAATTGGCCCCACTCGTCCCCCGTCAGAGGATGAGATGAAGCCTTGTCTCAGATTCTGTCAAAATGTAAACAGGTTTCTATGAACTTGCATGACCCCGGTTGGAACAATACAATATTGTTTTAAGTACAATAGCTGTACAGCAAAACAGCAGTAATGATGATGGACCAAAGCAAATGGTTGGACCCCAGACAAAAAAACTAAAACTGTATCTTTTGCCTCACTTGGTGCATCCCCCTTTTTTGGCTTGTCCTCTACTGAGTGTTCAGCTTTTTCCTCGTTCAGGCATCTATCATCCTGAATGTTTGTAATACTTCCTGTGCCACGCTGGTATAGTATCCCAGGGTTTCCTGTGAGAGCTGCATGGGAAGATAATAGATGGTGAACTCCGACTGTAAGTTGTTGGAGGTGGCTGATTTACGTAGATTAGATTAAAGCTGTTGCGTTACAGTGTGTTGATTGTGTCATAAACAATAAGCCTTGTTTTCGTTGGTGTTAGGAATATAGTGAATACATTACATTACCATACACCTGGCAGACGATTGTTGTGGGGATAAAGCACAATGAGTACAGTCACTGGCCTTGTTGAAGCCATTTAACTGTCACAATAAGAAAGCATATGTGAGTTATACAGTTAATAATGGATGGATTTCAGGGTTCGAATACTCAGCATGTACGTTCACTTAAATGTAATTATGGATTATTAAAACTGGATCCTTGTCAGTGGCATTTCCCGTCGTGACACATACAAGTACCTGCTGTTGATGCAGATCTACACCCAATCACCAGGGGGTTGCGTGTCACTCTTGCAGAGGGTGGAATTCCTGTTTCCTAAGAGCATCATGGACTTTAAAGAAAAACACCATCTGTGTTGATGAGAGTACTTTTAGATTTTTCACTTTGCACTGTCATGTAAATTAAAAAATAAAAATCTTTGGAGGTGTGGCGTTTAAGTTTTGACCAAACACTCGAACCTTTCAACTTTCCGACACTCTGAACTTATGATTGCTTTCTTAGCCGAAAACAACCTTGTCGACATCCGCGCGTATCGTTTACCCCCCGGGGAGCTGGCGTATCCATGCTATTTCCAGCCCTTGAAAAATGGCCTTCCTCAAAATAAATGAACATTTCGATTCGCAGTATCCATTCTCATTTCATTTAGCAAATGTGCTTAGCTGTTGCCACGCAACAATGAGCTCCTGAGTTAAACCCCCATCCCCTCCCCAGCAGGTTCTCTGCACTCTTCCCTCCATCTTAAGTTACAATGTCACACTATCTCGCAAGTGGGGTTTAATTCAACATACTTTTTTTTTTTTTTTTTTTGGTCACAGTTGCTATTCGATCCATGTCGGTGCAGGGTAATGAGATTGAATCTTGTTGTGCTTAAGTTACAATGTCACACTATCTCGCAAGTGGGGTTTAATTCAACATACTTTTTTTTTTTTTTTTTTGGTCACAGTTGCTATTCGATCCATGTCGGTGCAGGGTAATGAGATTGAATCTTGTTGTGCGAAGTGCGTCCCACTGGTGTGTCTCTCTCGTCGGGGACCGGGGACAGTGTGGAGTCTTTCCTGATATTATCTGTCCCTGCATGAGAGGCTGCTGGTCGCTCTGCTGCTCTGCTGCTCTGCCATCCCACCAGCCGCTGATCCAATAACGTACAGCGCAGGACCACAATCAATACTGCATGTCCCACTGCCATGCACCTTTCCACTCGGCCTCATGCACACTTATTAGTTAGGGAATAATTGATTGGCCTCCTGCTCATTATTCCTTTGATTCTGTTTTTTATTGAAACACATGCAGGCTCCTGAGCTCTTAACCATCTACAGCTGCTGAGCAGAAGCTTTAGGAGGGCAGAAGAGCATGTGTTCTGGATATCATTCAGATTAAGCATATCCTGGTTCATATCTACTCATACTCTAGGAATAGAGAGATAAGACACAGTACAATGGGATGAGTGTGTGTGTGTGTGTGTGTGTGTGTGTGTGTGTGTGTGTGTGTGTGTGTGTGTGTGTGTGAGAGAGAGAGAGAGAGAGCGGGGAAGGTATTGTGTCTTTTGTCTACCTCTGTCTAAATGTGTTATATGCAGGAGGCATGCAGAGGATAATCTGGTGTTTTGTCTTCACTGCCTGTCTCAGTAAAGCAAACTTCATTTTTCACTGGTGTTGACCGACTGTCTTTTCCTTTTCACAACCCTCCAATTTCTATTTCCACCCATATTCCCCAACTTCCCCCCCATTCTCCACATCCTCCCTTTCTTTCTCCCCATCCTCTCTCACCTAGCTCCACACAGACATGGACAGAAATGATGGACGCACAAAGTATGTGCTGCGAGGCGAGGGGGCGGGCTCTGTCTTTGTGATAGACGAGAAGACGGGGAACATCCACGTCACCAAGCCACTGGACCGTGAGGAGAAGGACGAGTACCGTCTCATTGCCACAGCCACAGACAGGCAGACCGAGCGTGCCCTGGAGCCGTCGTCGCAGTTTATAATTCGGGTGCAGGACATCAATGACAACCCTCCTGTCTTTGATGAAGGCCCCTACATCGCCACTGTGCCTGAGATGGCAAATATAGGTAATGATCCCTGGGTGGGCAGCGGGAGGGTGGCTTAAAAATATACTGCCAACATGGAGTAGGTTATAGATTTGAAACTAAAAAAAACACTAATTGGATATTTTTATGAATAAATGAATTGAAATATCCAAATCAATAAATGAATGATTACAAATTATTTATTTAATATCTAAATTCAACACTAAAAGATATTTCTATAAAATGTATATTTATAGGAGAAAGGCTACTTTTCACTGTGGGAATGCACTATTTTTTATTGTCTGCATTTCACACTCACATTTTCAAAGCTCAAATTAAATGGCGGACAGCAAATACAGGATGTAGAGTAAATTTTATGTGGTTTCAGAAGTGGAAATTTCCTGGTCACTTATTTGGCCCAAAGATCAACAACATTCTTGCTCTGTCCACGCTCTATTGACTAATTAGAGCAAAAATGATAATAAAATGGAATTAGAACTTGATCCTAGCCGAGTATTGTAGTCCCAGACAGTCGATGCTGTCAGGCTACAAAATAATCAATGTACCTCTTGACCACAGCATGACAGTGTGTTTTCCTATTGGACATGTCATAGTTGTAATAGATGTATGTCATTCAGCAGCTGTGAAATGGTTTTTATAGCCTGCAAAATCTCTATCTCTTACGAGGACTGGGAAACGATGACAAATACAACTTAGCAGTTATTGGATACAAAACCAAACCAATACTTAGACTACTATAGACTTAGATGCATACGTGTGCTGTGGCCATATGTCACAGATTTACTATATATAGAAAACAACGCTGCAACAACATTAATGTCTTGGGATTACATTGACATTTTGAACACTGACTTATGAACAGTGTCAAAATGAATGGCTTTTGCATGATGGATAAACCAGGTTTAACACATCACATAGCAAACAAGTTGTAAATATACTGACAGCTGAAGAAAACAAAGATGGCTGAGGAGCCGTTCCATTCCAACTAAAGATAGAGAGAGAATATTATGGCCAATATTCAAACAGCCTTGCAGATGTCAGTGCAGTGGAAATGTTGCATTTTGATCAAGCGTTCTCTGAAGACGCTGGTTGTTATTCGTGCCACGCGTCAACGCACTGTGGTCACAGCAAATGCAGCAATCACCATGTTCTTACTTTTTCCTGTTTGCATGAATTTCTTTCATAGAGTGCTTTTACGTGTCACAAAATAAACTCTTTCCCAGTCCCAAGCCCAACAGGAAGTGACATTACAAAATATACATTATTAAAGCCCCCCGCCCAAAAAAAATACACACTCATAAAAAGACATGTTTATGTGATCAAAATGTGGACCTGGAAGTTTTTTTTTTTTTTAAATCAGTCACCCTCCACAGTCATAATATCTCAGCCTGTGTAGGTGACTGCTGATATTGCTAACAAACATATGACAGCTAGGAGTCAAAAACATAGCAGCTGGCATAGAACTGTGGCTGATTTCAACTTCTAACCTTCAAAGACTGCTGGAAACCACAGTTCTCTCCTGCAGTGTTTGGAGCGATTCATACTCTCTGTTGTTGATTTTTTTATATAGACTCTATAGAGACTCTATAGAGACAGTGGAAATGTTTTCATTCTCTAATACTCATCTGAAGCTCAAATTAAATGGTGGACAGCAAATACAGGATGTAGAGTAAATTTTATGTGGTTTCAGAAGTGGACATTTCCTGGTCACTTATTTGGCCCAAAGATCAACAACATTCTTGCTCTGTCCACGCTCTATTGACTAGTACGAGCAAAAATGATAATAAAATGGAATTAGAACTTGATCCTAGTCTTGATTGAGCCGAGTATTGTAGCCCCAGACAGTCAATGCTGTCAGACTACAAAATAATCAATGTACCTCTTGACCACAGCATGACAGTGTGTTTTCCTATTGGACATGTCATAGTTGTAATTGTCTAGATGTATGTCATTCAACAGCTGTGAAATGGTAGTTTTTATAGCCTGCAAAATCTCTATCTCTTACGAGGACTGGGAAACGATGACAAATACAACTTAGCAGTTATTGGATACAAATACAAACCAATACTTGACTTAGATGCATACGTGTGCTGTGGCCATATGTCACAGATGTATATATAGAAAACAACGCTGCAACAACATTAATGTCTTGGGATTACATTGACATTTTGAACACTGACTTATGAACAGCGTCAAAATGAATCATAAATAGATGGCTTTTGCATGATGGATAAACCAGGTTTAACACAGCACATAGCAAACAAGTTGTAAATATACTGACAGCTGAAGAAAACAAAGATGGCTGAGGAGCCGTTCCATTCCAACTAAAGATAGAGAGAGAATATTATGTCCAATATTCAAACAGCCTTGCAGATGTCAGTGCAGTGGAAATGCTGCATTTTGATCAAGCGTTCTCTGAAGACGCTGGTTGTTATTCGTACCACGCGTTAACGCACTGTGGTCACAGCAAATGCAGCAATCACCACGTTCTTACTTTTTCCTGTTTGCATGAATTTCTTTCATAGAGTGCTTTTACGTGTCACAAAATAAACTCTTTCCCAGTCCCAAGCCCAACAGGAAGTGACATTACAAAATATACATTATTAAAGCCCCCCGCCCAAAAAAAATACACACTCATAAAAAGACATGTTTATGGGATCAAAATGTGGACCTGAAAGTTTTTTTTTTTTTTTTTTAAATCAGTCACCCTCCACAGTCATAATATCTCAGCCTGTGTAGGTGACTGCTGATATTGCTAACAAACATATGACAGCTAGGAGTCAAAAACATAGCAGCTGGCATAGAACTGTGGCTGATTTCAACTTCTAACCTTCAAAGACTGCTGGAAACCACAGTTCTCTCCTGCAGTGTTTGGAGCGATTCATACTCTCTGTTGTTGATTTTTTTATATAGACTCTATAGAGACTCTATAGAGACAGTGGAAATGTTTTCATTCTCTAATACTCATCTACTCCAATCACACACTTCCATGCACCTGTCAGGATTTAGCAACATGTAAATGAGATTGTGATGACACATTGGACAGTTGTCTCATCACTGTCACATCTGATCAAAACCACATACGCACAACACACACCCAGTCATGACAAACGCAGATTACACCACTTCTTTGAAAATCTTCAACTTTGATATGTATAATATTACAATATTGCACAAGATGAAAACTGATCTCACATTAAATGGTCAGTACTATTTATTCAGTGAAATACTGTAGCCTCATCAGTTTGAATAAACCAATATTATATTAACAACAATCAACATCTTGTACCTTAAGAAATTGTCAAATATAACAAATATATACACTGTAGTTAGCTGTAACTAAAATAAATAGTTTTGTATAATAATATATATAATAATGAATAAACAGTTCAGTTGTGCATTTGTAAATACTTTAACACACATGTCTGTTTGGTTTTACAGAGTTTGGCTTTAGGTTGGTCAAGTCAGAGTCTCTGTGCAGACATGCAGGTGCAAGAAGGAAGGCAGGCACTTTCAGCAGAGCTTTGTATCCTGTAGCATTAGTCAGAGTACTGGGAAATGGGAAATTCCCGGGTGTCCTTTTCATATTGTAACACCCAGATATAGTTTGTGAAGGACTTTTGTGTCGTTGCAAACTAAAATTAGCCCAAGCTGAAGCACATTTATACTGCTCTACTTAGCCATAGATTCAATAGTCAACCAAAATGTAAACTGCAAAATATGAAAGATAAAGTTTAAAGTAGATAAGGTATTATAGGTAAAAGTGTATGAGTGCACTTGGTATCTCCTTTTAGCTGGACTCAGGCGGGACAGGCGGTGCTGTTCCATTTTATTCCTCTCTCTGGCATGAAATTGCTTCTGTGTTCATGCCCGCTCACATCACATGGAGAAAACCTCATGGCTGCAGCTGGCTGGTGTGCAAGCACACATACTACGTCCCCCGAAAACACATAAAGACTGAATGCAAATCAGTGCAATTAAAATGCAGTGCAGGCAGCAACTGTAATGTTAGATGAATGGGTCATTTCTGGCTGCGTGTAGGATGTATGAGGTCTTTCCCTCTTCTTGATGAAATACCTGTAGCCATCACACAGCACAGAGAACCATGCACCACATACAGTACATTCCATCATCAGTCTTTTGTTTAAGAGCTGTGCTGCTTGTGCTCATTATGCACAGTCCAAATGGTGTGGTGTGGTATAATGATAATATGGTATTATTATCATTACAGGGAGCTCTCAGGTTGTACAATTATATAAATCACCATAACAGACTTGTTTTTAATCACACTATATGCAGCTGTGGCTTGATTACACACACACACCCACACATATGTGTGGGTGTGTGTGTGTCTATATGTATATATAGTGTGTGTTTATATATATATGTATATATACTGTATATGTATGTATATAGGCACTACAGTGAACCCTCGCTGTAACGCGGTTCACCTTTTGCGGCTTCGCTGTTTCACAGATTTTTTTAGTGCAGTTTGTTATGTTGTTTTTTTTTTTACAGTGTATGCACGTGCATTGTGCTCTGTGTCCTGATTGGCTAAGGGACTGTAGGCCAATGTCAATCAGTCTCCTCCGTGCCTCGTCTCTGTCCAGTACAGAATGCGTTCGGCTTGGCAAATTTACACGTTTGCATATTGTCTCCACGACAAAACCCACAATGTCGACAAAACGTTCTGCACCGACAAAGACACCTGCACCACGGCCTTCAGTAGAAAAAGACGCTACAGCGGAGCTGAGTCAGCACGAAGAGGCACAGTCAGAGGAACTGTGAAATACGCGTCAGTCACAATGTGTCCAACCGCGTAGTTTGATTATTAAAATGATTATTTTACAGTATTTCTAAAAACTATCATAGTTATTTGTTAGAAAACGCTTCTATTTTTATTTCTTAAACAAATGCTTGGGCCTGAAAACAGGTCTTGATCTTTGGTTTCGTCTATAGCACTGTATAATAATGTGTGTGTGTGTGTGTGTGTATGTATATATATGACAAACACACACACCAGCAGTATGTGCCTATAAGACTTGCTGTCCATTCATATTTAAGTCATTTTACTGTATTGCTGCTTTGGGACTTTGGGTTTTTTTGGCAGCCTGGACTTTTCTCTCAGCTCATTAGGAACCTGTCTGCTGCTTTTAAACAGAATGGGGAGCTGATGTGATTGGCTATAACTGAAACCTACCATAGCTGTGCTGCAAATAATCTATTCCACCTGCTAATAATGTATTCATACTGCTCTAGGATCTCTCCCAAATCGCACTGCGAAACCAAATTTAGTTGGTCACACTCACACGCCCACGTGTGCTTGCACCCCAGTGTCAGGAAAATAGAGCCCGCAGTTTGTGAAGCAACCCACTGTGAAATGCTTTTTTACTGTAGCAGAAATTGTGAATTCTTCAAAATTAATTAACTCGGCCACCATGACTTTCACTGAGGGAAAGTAAAGTGGTTTTCACGGACTAACACCTGGAAATCCATCAAAAGTCGATTTTGGATGCCCTCAGTAACAAATGCATCTCGGTGAAGAGTTAAGCTCATTCTGAGCTCAGAGTGATCCAAATGATCTAATGTGACACGGGGTAATGTATATAATAAGGTATGGTATAATGTAAGGTATCATAGCTATGTGTGCGGGAGGCAATGAGCTGATGTGACGAAACATTGTTCATCACCCACAATTAAGCAGCAGAAGAAGAAAATTTATTTTGAATTGCCTGTATAAAGATAATAATAATAATCATTTGGCAGTTATTGTGAACAATTACGAGAAACTACCCTTTATCCAATTTAATAAGCAATCACAGGTAATTATTTAAATGTCAAATTGTCAATGACACGTTATTTCTGTTCACTTTCACTTCAACAGTGGTGGCAGAGTGCAGGTCACAGCAGCAGTAACTGATAAGACGGATCATGTTCAGGGTGACAGGAGGGCTCGCAATAGGAATGAAGTGAGAGGAGAGTGTCGAGAGAGAGGGGGGTGGTTTTTGTACTCGCACTGAAGAGAGATGTTGGAGTGACAATTACAGTGGGAGATTGTATTTCAGAGGATGACTGCAGAGTGCCTGCAGGAAACAGTTTCTGTGTACAAAAGTGCTCTAATCTCCATTAAACTCTGCTCATCTCCTTGAAAATGTGCTCTACTTTGAGAAGCACTCATGCCTCTTTAAAAGCAAGGAGAGCTGCTTTCAGGAACACTTTTAATAATACAAATTATCATAATTCACCTCGAAACAGGTTAGTTTAGAAAAGTTCAGCAAATTTGGTCCAAGGTCCCCGTGATCTGTCTTGATTTTTTTTTTTTTTGCCTTTTCCAAACGTAAATCTTCTTTGTGCACTGGATGGTTAATTTGCGATGAGAATAGCGACCCTGTCAGCAGTGTAACAGGTCAGGGCCCAGAGAGCGCGGGGGACTGAGACCACCATCATGTAGTAATCCTCTCAGCTACCTGACGAGTGTCTGCTCCTCAGAGCAGCTCCCACCTCAGCTTGAGCTGTTCAGTCCATCATGGACCCAATATTTACTTGTCAATTCAGTATTTACCAAGGCGCTTTGCAGCATTTCTAACAAAGACAGTGCTGCATTGAGGTTTCTGTTATATTTGACTTTGAAGGGGAATGGTGGCGTCTCATCAGTGGTGATGAGACGCTGATGGAAGGTGCATCATTGGAACCTGGCCGAGTTCTGCAGCATGTTCTGAGTCGGTTCCAGGGAGAATGTAACAAATACTGAGTGTTTTTGTAAGATACTATAGCAATATATTCTGTGTGTGTGTGTGTGCGTGTGTGTGTGTGTTGTGTCCCCAGAGGACAGGTGTCTTATGGTAAGAACAGGCGTTCCAGTTGAATGGCAGTGTGGATATTTGATCTCTGTGGAGTGTGACTGGCTGTAAATGATGGCTGGCAGGCTGCATGCCAATAGATTTGCCTTTGCCTTGCACTGAGCCAAACTGATTCCTAAGTCTGACTACTATCTACTATCTTCTACAATATGTCACTGTTGCACTACAATATCTACAGTGGAGGGGGAAATCAAATCCTAAAACGTGACTAGATCCAGCAAACACGTTGCAGTCAGTTGGTAAAACTAGTTTGTGAGAGAGATGAAATGGAAGAGGAAAAGGCAGTGAATGTAGTTTTTCAGCTGGCTCGTAAACGTGTGGAATGGAGACAGTAATCATGACTGAACAAAAGAATCCAAATCATGTCGAAACAGCAAGACAGGTTGAAAACACAAATGATTTTCAACAGTGTGTAGTGTGTGCAACAGTTATGGTTTATTGTTACCAGAAAACAGCACACATGAAATCATCATCTTTCAACATGAAATTATGCATCACGTTGTCAAGACTTAAGATTTCATTTTAATTAAATTCCTGTTTTCTCAACAAACATCCACAATGCATGATTTTCTCATTTTCTTTATTTTTTTCTTTTTGCAGCTGTGAGCAGCTGCTTCATTATAAGGAATCGCTGAGAAATCAAGCTTTAATTGTGTGCGCTGAGAAATTAGAGTAAAACGCCGGTTTATTCAAACTTGGACCTCCGTTTCAGAGGTTTCACAATCAGTTGTGTTGTTGTAGCAGTGTGCCGTGTGCATATGTTCAGATCAGATAAGAGGAAAAAAGTTTGACGTTTGTATGGAACCAGACCTTTTAACCAAACATATTTGACCCAGTGCACAGATCAATGCCGTGCTATTGTGTTATTGAAAATATCATTAATAAGCTTATGTTTCTTTAAGTGTTTTTTCACAACACAAAGAAACAAATGTAGCAGATTCTATATGTCTCTTATTAGAATTATATTAAGTCTTATCATTCTTTGTAGCATTGTTACATTTATGGATATAATTACTTAAGTGTAATCTATAAATACGTTGTTGCTGTCATATAAAGAAATAAGCTCAGGTTATATATATTTTATTATTATTATGTAAAGGTAAAGAAACGTAAAGAATCCACAACCAGATGATCCCTCCCCACCCCCCCTTGCACACATTCTGTATCTCTCTCACACACACACACATACACATACACATACATACACCACACACACACACACACACACACACGCACACACACACACACACACACACACACACACACACACACACACATACACATACGGAGGCTCCACCAGTCACTCCCACAGTGATCCTGTCATGCTTTGATCAGAAATAAAGAAGTAGCTGCTTCCACAAATTCCCTTCTTCCTCCTGTTGTGCCTAGTTTGCATCCCACTGGAAATACCCCCCCCCCCCCCCCCCCCGTGTGTATGCATATACATATGAATTCTGTTTATTCTATGCATTCATATTGATTTTTTTCTTTGGTCCTCAAATTCAATAACTCTACCGACCAAAGTGCCAATGCATGAGTGAGTGAGGAGGAAGTCGTGCATGGGGAGAGGGAGGACCACAGACGAGACGGAGCGGTTGATTGAGAGAGGGGGGATACGGGCATTGGCGATGGAGATGAAGAGAAATGGTGTGAGACACAGGGTGGGGTGGGGGGGTGGGGTAAGGAAGGTGAGCAGCAGCGTAGAGGAGGAAGAGGGTGAGTGTGCGCGTTATGGGGGAGAATAAAGTATTTGTCACAGTGCAGTTTGGAAAGAGATTGAAAAAAGGAGCTGGAGAGAGGAGGCAGCTCTGATATAAAGCTTTCTGATGCTCATAAACCTCTGCTACATTCTCTCTGCTTAGACTCCATCTCCACCCCCCAGTGTTGACTTTGTCCTCTCTCTCCCTCTCCCTCTCTCTCTCTCTTTGAATATTTTTATGTCCTCTCCTCCTTTCCTCCCACCTCTGTCCCTCTGTCCACGCTGCAGGCACGTCCATAATCCAGGTGACAGCGACAGATGCTGATGACCCGACCTATGGGAACAGCGCCAAGCTCGTGTACACTCTGGTACAGGGACAACAGTACTTCTCTGTCGACCCCCAGACAGGTGAGTGTGTTGATTCATCAGCGATTGTGTGTGTGTGTGTGAGATTCCATCCCAACACACAGGGGCGGAGAAATGTAAGAGATGCACAGATGTTGGAAAGCAAACACACACATGGTGCCGAGAAGCAAATATACTCAAGATATTGAAGAGCAAACAAGTGAATTCAGTTCTGGAACACGAGCGACACACATACAGAGCTGAACGCACACACACACAAATAAATCCCTGCCCACCCCCCAACCCCCACACATGCACATACACACACAAAGACACTCAAACCAACACGCCTCGTGCATCTCCATTTCTCTTGTCACACTTAGTCATTCATCTTACACACACACATACACACGCACACACACCCCTCCCCAGCAGGCTCCAGTATGAGTTGGCTGAAATGTATTCATGCTGCCAGGGCTCCTGTGCAGCGAACACAACAGAGCAGCAGCAGCCTAATGTTATTATTCCTGGATGAAGCAAAAACAAAAAGACGTTTTCAAAGTGAGACGTCAGCCAGGGTTTGTGAACTATCACACACAGGACAGATTACAGAGGGCGCCGAGGACCTGTCTGCCGCGTGCGCCCTCGCTATGCCTCTGTGTCATGTGTGTCACCCAAGGGCAAGGTTTTGTCGAGGCGGGCCATGGAGGTGGTGGATGCTCCACATGTTTATTCTGTTCACGCCATCTTCAGCATCAATACGATGGAGTGAAATCACAGAACACAGCTGATATCAGAGAAGGGAGTTAATACTTGACAGTGCACACAGTTTTTGCTGTTATTGTTTTGTTTTTTTTTGCATATGAGGACAAATGAAATGTTTGGACTGTGGCACTTTTTGAACTGCTAAGTGAGGAATAGAAACCTAATTCCAGCCAGTGTGTATCAGCCGCGACACTGTGCTATTAAACAAGCCTTAGTATTCCGACTGTGTCCTCTCTCCCCCTCCATCTCCCACTTCCACTCACGCTTTTTTGCATCCGCTCAGTCATACAAGGTCTTATTCAAAAATCTACATTTGGAGGCGAGTACATTTGCTCACACATTCAGTTTGTTTGCTTATGCATTCTGCCGAGATGCCTCCACAGATTCCTTCTCGTCTGTTAGCATTGAAAACAGCCCGTGTTGAGCGGGATTCACCTTGAGCTGCCAAGTCATTGCGGCAGGTGTTTGGGCTGATGTCGGGCGAGACCATCCAGCGGCTGATGTGCCAGATCCTATCACATGTAGCAGAATGAGGCCATTTGCACAGAGGAGGCGATCGATGTTGAACGCATGTCAGAGATGTGTCTGGGTGCCCTGTTACAAAGCAGGAGACACGCAACCAAATTTAATGCTCTGTCAGCATATCAGCTGTCGCCGTGTTGTGATTTCTTTTTTTTTTCCCGCCGTGAGCGTCCTCACACATCTGCGTGTTGTATATGTGCAGCTCAGTGTATGTTTGTGTCTGTGCAACGTGAATGGGACATTAAGTCATATAATGTGGATATCAACTGAATGGGTGTGTCAGCGCTGCGTCAGAAACGCTGTCACATTATTAGGAACAGCAGCCAGCTAAGAGACGGAAGAATAACTTAATCCAGCAGAGTGAAACGTCCTGATGTGTGCTGCTGTTTTCACAAGACAACAGCTCCATGGCCTCATGACTTTGATAATGATCAAGCAACTGCTGACAACACTGACATGCTTATCGCACTGCATACTGCTTCATTTGATAAATTAAGCAGTTATCGCAAATTTATGACCCCGAGACTCCAGTGAGAAGGAAAAAGTAGTGCATGCTACATTTTCACTAGACACATTCTGCATGTAAACGTCCAACTCCAGTACAGGGGGTCCTCGGGTTACGACGGAGATCCGTTCCTGAGAATGTGTCGTAACCGAATTTCGATGTAAGTCGGAACATACATTCATAGGTAAGGTAGTTACAAAGTTGTGCCACCAGATGTCGCTATAACACCACCCTACAATAAGAGTTTACTGTGGTGAGGTTGTCACTGTAGGGGTTGATATCGCGAGTGTATTGAGCATTTACTTTAGATTTCTGGGTCTGTGTCCGTGTGCATCTCCTTACCAGCTGCCGCTGCCCCCCGGCCAGCCGTCCATTTCACATAAGTAAACACAAGGCAGAGTAGCCTAGTTGTGCTGTGGAGGGACAAAGAGAGCGCTCACCAACTAGTTCCCGTGTGAAGTCTGTACATATTTACGGGGCAAACCGCTTAAGCCGAAATAAGGAAGTTCACGGGAGATGTGTCGTAACCACGAAAACAACGTATCTTGCGACCGTCGTAACTCGAGGACCCCCTGTATTTACTGATGATTACTCAGTGATTTATTGATTCTTATTGAATCAGTAATCAAGGACAATTCACTTATATCAGACTTTCATAGAAACCATCCTGAACTGCCTGGACCGTCTGGTAGTCGGTCCTAGAGGGGGGGGTAATGTCATGTCTTGTCTCTGTTTTGGTATAATTTCCTGTTTTATTTTGAAACCATACCCTCCTCACATTAGGTCGCTTCCCACTTCCCTTCAGGTGTTTCCCATTGTTCTGATTGTCATCACCGCCTTGATTGTTTCCACCTGTTTCCCTTCCTCAGTTTGTTAAATAGTCTGTGTTTCCCTTTGTCTTGTGCCAGTGTGTCTTAGTCTGTTGACCGATATCACGAGCATTCTGATTCCAAGCCATAGTCTTTGTCATCGCAATTCGTAAGTCGATATGTCTCTTTAAGAGTATTTTTGTTTTGTAAATTTGATAGTTTTGTTTCCTTATCATAGCCATTGTTTTGTACTTTGTCAGATTGTTTTTCCTCCCTTATGGAGTGTTTTCAGTTAGAGTGATTTTGGTTGTACTTTTTATCTTAGATAGGTTGTCTCCCTTTATGAGCTTTTTTTGTAGATTTTGAGTTGTACTTTGATAGTCGCGTTAGAGGATAGAAAGTAAGTTTGTCTAAGTTTCATAGCCTTGCTTTTTCACTCTGGGAAAGAGATCTTTGAAAAATTAAAGACTGTGAATCAAGTCTCTGCTCCTGGGTCCTCTCTTTATATCGGCCTGACAAAACGCTGTCACCTTATTAGGAACAGCAGCCAGCTAAGAGACGGAAGAATAATTTAATCCAGCAGAGTGAAACGTCCTGATGTGTGCTGCTGTTTTCACACGACAACAGCTCCATGGCCTCATGACTTTGATAATGATCAAGCAACTGCTGACAACACTGACATGCTTATCGCACTGCATACTGCTTCATTTGATAAATTAAGTACTTATCTCAAATTTATGACCCCGAGACTCCAGTGAGAAGGAAAAAGTAGTGCATACTACATTTTCACTAGACACATTCTGCATGTAAACGTCTAACTCGAGTATTTACTGGTGATTACTTAGTGATTTATTGATTCTTATTGAATCAGTAATCAAACATGAACTGATACTGATACTGGGACAGTTACAGAAATAATGTTTCAGGGGGAAATGCAGAAAATGTGTTTTTACCATGTGTTTTAACATAATGTGAAAATGTGTTTTAACATAATCTTTCCAATCTCTTACTTTGGGACATTTCTTGTGGGAATATATATATATATATTTAACGGGATGTCAAACATAGAGGAAAAATAAGCTTCTCGGTGTTCTTTGTGGCCCACATTTTATAATGCAGGGAGAGTTTTTTTTAACAGCCTCCGCTGACAGCTGACGTATGCTAATACAACATCAGCAAAACCAAACCTTTGGCTTGCCAGTTTTTGAAAACCCATACAGCTGAAGCATACCTCATTGTGCATTGCTGTTTGAGTCCTCGACAAGACGCCTCTAATTGACCACTCACCTCACAGGAAACGACTGCAGAGCACCTGGACCAAACTCCACGCCATTAACGTGTGGCGTTAATGGTTTAATGGAAGCAAGTAACCCATAACCTTTTAATAAAGACTTAGTAACATGCAAATCAGCAGGCGCGATCGAGTCTTTAATAAAGGGTCAGTTCGTAACAGGCAGTCATATCTGCAGTCATAAATGTTCATTCATCATTCATAAAAGGTCAAGGTGTCTATTAGGATGTTCTCCACTTCACAGGAGACCTGGTGGAAGTCAGCTGGATCTATAATTGGTAAAAATCTAAGCCGGTCACATTTGCACTTGTAGGGGTTAGTAAGTCTTTATTACAGACTCATTACATTACAAAACTCCATCTTCTCATATTCCAAAAGGTTTCCAGCTTTTAAGCAGGAGTGGTGCATGCGAATGCCTGAGAACAACATCATTTATCATGATACAGGAGAAGTGGAATGCTACCTGTTTGTCTGTGGAGGCTTCTTGTTGTTGCTGTTAAAAATGGAAAACGAGATAAGATCCCAATGTGCCGGGAGCTTTTGTTCCAAGCCGGCAAGTAAATTTAGAAGCCAGAAGGTTTGGTGTCTAATCATTGAGTCATGAATATTGATCAAAACACTGTTTTCATCCCGTATATATACACACACACATATATATATATATACTCCACAAACTTTCTTTCCCCTGACTGAAATGCTCCGTGGCTTGTGTGTTTTCCAGGTATTCTGCGTACTGCCGTGCCCGACATGGACCGGGAGGCCCAGGATCAGTACCTGGTGCTGCTGCAGGCCAAGGACATGGGGGGTCACCTGGGTGGATTATCAGGGACCACTACCGTCACTGTCAGACTCACTGACGTCAACGACAACCCGCCGCGCTTCACGCAGAGTGAGTCATCACTAACTAATGTATTGAATGAATGGATGAGTGGATGAATGAATGAATGAATGAATGAATGAACAGACTGACAGACAGCGTAACATCAGAAAGGGCCATTACGATAGTTGGAAACCGCAGAACCAGACAGTGTTTGCAGACATTCCATTATGGCCCTATTGATTAGGTTTCATCTCATTAGGAAAATAGTGGCATCAAGAGAGCTGTCAATCACAGTAGAGTAACAGAGATAACTTTTAATGACTTGGCTGTGCCTGTATTAACTTTCCAACAGCCGTCACGCGGCAAACGGCGTGAGAGCGTAAAGACGCGGTTTGTTTTGCCCCCGGCGGCCGGCGAGTTCGCAGCCCTCTTTGACCCACAGGTCCTGACAGGGTTTCCACAGCAGCAGTCAGGCAGATGAGAGTCCTGCAGGGCTGCAAAGTGCCTCATCAAACATTCAGCCATGCATTTCACCTGCCTGTGCAACGACAGATCAGCCTCCATACCTCCAGCCGCAGCTGCTAATCGAACAGGCCCATCGAAATACATCGAAATCATCTAAATCGAAATAACCATTTGATAACACTTAACTGAATGTCACTGTTTGTGATTTCCATGCAAAGGATAGAATGGAAAAGTCCCGTGTAGCTGTAAATAAATTAAATTAGGCCTTACTCTAGTGGTTTCGCCTGTTATTGCATATCAACAAAAATTAGAGCAAATGAGTAATTTACATAATGCCTGCTGGTGGAAATATAGAATAAGTAACCAGGCTGGATTGTTCCACATTAGTGTCGTAGCTGGACATTATACTACAAATGATGTCGTTTTTTTACCCAGCAGCAGGTCAGTGTGTTGTTGCTGTGGCTGACGACACTGACTCGTCTCACAGGCCTCTCGTCTTTGTCTTACCTCCATAATTGTTATGCTTGTCCTTTTCCTTACATCCAAAAGGACATGGCAGTCGGTCCCCTGGTGAATGATCACGGCAGCCAAGTGGGCTCGACGGCCACCGCTCTCGTCAGTCTGTGCTTAATGTCAGCGCTCGTCGTTTCTCATTTCACCAGGTGCCGTCTCTTTGCTGGTAATTGCTGACCTTTTTCCAATTAAAGTGAAAAGAGCTTAAGTTGGGACGTATAGATTTTTATGCAGCAGCTACGTTTTTTTTTTTTTCTGGAATGGAGGTGAAATCTTTATGCTTCTTGATTCAGGGAGGTGTAATAACAAGTGATGTTCAAACCGGCGTGTTGCTTCACGTCTGGCTGGTCAGGTTCTGTGCTTTCTGTGCACTTTGTTTCCTAAGTCATGTTGTGTTGTGTTGACAGCTTGTGACTGGAGCTGTTTGAGCTGGCACAGATGTTAGGTTCACAGGCGGGGGCCGAGTTCAGAGAGACTCAGGCAGGGGTGAGTTAGCAGTCAGGAGGTGACGAGGGCCACGAGACAGCGCCCTCAAGCAGAACTGCAAGGAACGACTTGACTCAAAGAGTAGCAACACTAAACACCACATGGATACACATCACCGTATCAGAATTAAAACGACCCACCGTCCATACACATCCACAAGCAAAAGCTTCCTACACAAACGGGAAACAAAGACGTGTGCATGACCGGCATCATGTGATACGCGGTTTTGGATCAGACCAGGCTGCTCGTTAAGAAACAAACTAAACTAAAGAGAGGGGTTGGTGTTTAACAATGTGATTGGACCAGCCCAGTGTCAGTCGGGTCGCTGATCTACTGGTTTTACAGACCAATATTTACATTTTTTAAAAAAAAGTATCAAGACTGTCGGCCCAAATAGCACGTAGGCTTACCGGGAAAATGCCTGGCGTGCCCAATGGCCAGTCCGTCCCTGCGACATGGTCCAATCAGGACGGCGGTTTCTGTTTCCAACCGTCCACACGCAGACGCAGTGCGAGCTGGCGATTCCAAATCTTTCCGACCTTGGGAACGCGAAACCGGAAGGATACGTGTGGATGAACAGTGCGTCCGCAACAGAGTTGTTACGGTTCCATTTGAAAACGCGATGGTGTGGACGTCGCCTCAAAGAGTAGCAACACTAACTAACTGTATCTATAGCCAGGCAGAGTGAAAGTGGCAGTATTTATATGAGTATTTATAGAGGATTTGATTATGTAACTGGTTCCAGCTGGTGGGGTTCTGCTCCAACTCCACCACACCTGTCTCCAATCAGACTAATAATGCACACACACACACACACACACACACACACACACACACACACACACACACACACACACACACACACACGCACGCACGCACGCACGCACGCACGTGCACGCTGCGGGTAAGGACAGTTGAGGTGAAGGACATAATAGACAGTGAGGAGCAGATACATTGGTGACGACACACATCGTTGTAAAGGTAAATATGTTTTCATACGTCTCTGACTGCACATCCAGTCACCTGACGAGGGCATCATCTAGATTAGCACGACAGCATGGCTCCTCGTTAGACGGATCCCTAATTATCGAGTCATTGTATGTGCAGTACATTAACCAGGGACAGGGCATCTCCTCTGCAGTCAGCTGCTGTGGTGCAGAAAATAGAAGTCAGAGTGTGGATTTGTTGCTTGAACCAACAATAAGTGTGGAAGTGAGAATAAGGGTATAAGATACACTGTGGTAATTATTACACATCAGTCTGCTTAACTCCATCACGTTAGCACTAACATGCAAATCATCCACCATAGTGTTAACACTTCTTCAGCCCCAGCACCTGTTCCAGTCCAATAACCATTCTGCCGCCCGCCATGACATCGTTAATGCAAATCATGTTCCTGATGAAACGCTTGTGACTGCTGCGATTCACTTAATCCAGTCAGCTGGTTGGTGTGCTATTCATTTGCTCCCATTTAATGATGATAAGGGAAAACTCCTCTAAAACAAATGATAGTTCGTTAGAGTCACAGTGATGTGAGACGGGCTCTCGGTGTGTGGGAGAGACAGGTGAATGTAACACGTGGAAGCGGAGTGAAGGTGGATTAAAGGCAGGAGCTGTCATCAGCTGAGTGAGGTAGTGGTGATGGTTTCTCATCCAGTAGACCACCGGCTTTAAATGCCAACGTTTGACTAATGATGTCCTGGAGTGGGAGGTGTGCCGGTTGAGTGGATCCCCCATCAGAGCCTGTGTGTTGGACTGGGCTGTGGTGAGGACCAGAGGGCTTCCTGGAGGAAAACAGGGCTCATTCCCAACTGTCTGAGTGATAAAGAGCCTCACGGTACCAGCAGCTGGTCAGAAAGCTCACAGTCGACTAAACCCCCCCCAGCTGTTGTCTCTCCTGGTCCTGATGATGATGACTGATTGATGTTAGACTGCCCCTGCAGTGTGTGTGTGTGTGTGTGTGTGTGTGTGTGTGTGTGTGTGTGCGACCAGCACATTTCCCCATCTTCACATTTGTGTACGTGTATCCCTGCTCGTCTCGAGTGCTCTCACACACTCCTTCTCCCTTGCGCTCACACCATCAAAGACAGCCACCCTGCCACTCGCCTCAATTACACACCCAGACACCCCCCCCCCGTCCCCCACTCCCCCCGCGCGTCTCCCCAAGGTCACCGCTGCTTATTCCTCGTGACATTTACCAGAGGGAGAGGATTACACTGGAGTGCATGATCCAGGTATCAGCTGTCCATTACAGTAGCAAGAGAAGAAGTCGCCGCCTGCTTTGTGAGGTTTTCTTTCAACGTCCTCAACAATTTTCTCCTTTTCCCTCTTCACTGGATGCTTCCTGGAGCTAAGTGGGCTGTCGTGTGTATGGGCTCCTGTCAGGGGATTTCTTATGCCCGGTGGAGGCGGCGTAGCAGGATGGTGTAGACTGTAAGAATAGTATTTTTTTTTTCCTTTTGTTTGAATGATAAAAACAAAATGTGCGATATGTTCCGCTCCTTCTCCCTTGCGCTCACACCATCAAAGACAGCCACCCTGCCACTCGCCTCAATTACACACCCAGACACCACCACCCCCGTCCCCCCGCGCGTCTCCCCAAGGTCACCGCTGCTTATTCCTCGTGACATTTACCAGAGGGAGAGGATTACACTGGAGTGCATGATCCAGGTATCAGCTGTCCATTACAGTAGCAAGAGAAGAAGTCGCCTCCTGCTTTGTGAGGTTTTCTTTCAACGTCCTCAACAATTTTCTCCTTTTCCCTCTTCACTGGAGGCTTCCTGGAGCTAAGTGGGCTGTCGTGTGTATGGTCTCCTGTCAGGGGATTTCTTATGCCCGGTGGAGGCGGCGTAGCAGGATGGTGTAGACTGTAAGAATAGTATTTTTTTTCCCCTTTTGTTTGAATGATAAAAACAAAATGTGCGATATGTTCAGGAGCTTCATTGGCAAACAACACTGTAATCATGCTTTCCTTGGGGCCTCATTATCAAACGGAGTACACCCTGCTCCAAATGTATTTGGACAGCATCATGCTATTATTATTATTGTTGTTTTTTTTTACGCTGTAGCTCCACATTACTTTGTGGAAGAAAAGCTTTAATATTCTTTTCTTCATATCAAATGGAACTTCTTAAAGGACCCGGCGCTTTTTGAACAAGATGACAAATATTTCGACGAACGGGGCGGCGGAGTAATCGTTTTTAGCATCTTGCTCAATCGCACTCAAAGAATATTTGATATATCTTGTTTATGCTTGCACACTAATACGCTCTCAGCGTACTTACTGTGTATTGTTACCAGCACAGATGTAAAAAAGCAATGTGCTGAAGGGGACTTTCTATTACAGTCTCATTACACATCAACTACTTGCCTGATTACGCTCTTAATTATGGCAGTGCAGTGTGGAATACATGGTTGGCTAATTGTCTGAGAGTAAACAAGAGGGCGATAGGTATTAAATCACATCTCAAACTATCAGCTTCCTGTTACAAGGCTTCAGGGTAGAAGCCACAGTAGATAAGGTAAATCCACAGGGAAATTAAGATGATGGGACGTCCACAGCGTCAGGAGTTTATCATATAGGACCATACTGTTGTTGTTGTTGTTGGACTGATTTGAAATTCCATACCCTCATATCCGTGTAGTCATTTATTTAGACATGTCTTTCCATGTTTACTGTGGCTGAATAATTTATGGCCGTGTGCGGCGCACAGCTGAATTCTCTCTGGGATAAATTGGAGTAGAGGCTGGAGCCACTGCAGGAAGTGTGCCTAAAAATAAGACCACCACTTAATACAAAGGAAACACATTTTTTACCCAAACTAGTTTGAAAAGTAGGTTATGTGGGATGATAAGTAAGAATCCTAAGGTACTCTATAAATATTGATTGAAAAAGGAGACATTACTCTGGAATTGTTCAATTTATTTGAAATTCTTTTTATTGGAGTTTGAAACTAGGACCTTCCTGAATTATAATATCAAAAAACAAACTTGTATCCACCTTTACCCAACATTCTCCTATGTACTGTACCAAAATTAAATATAGTCTCTGTCATGAATCTAGAGACTTGTGACTTTTGCCGTTTGAAAACTTGTGATTCGTCTCTGCTCTGCTTGCGAGGACTGTTTGACTCGCAACAACCTCACAGATGGAGACGCAGGTGCCGCTTCCCGGTTTTATGTGGTTTCCAAACAACCTTGGCTCGCCAATAGTGCCACATAAAAAGTTGAGGGAGCCATCACTCTCCCAGCGGTTTGATGGATGTAAAGATAGATGGGCTGACAGACGACTACATAGGTAGCGGCGATAAGATCAGTGTCATTTTATGCACCGGGGAGATGAGACAGAGAGAGGAGTAGTTCAGAGAGAGGGGGGTTCATCATAAATATAACTAATTCATTTCCCCGGAGAGCGAGGCTGTTAGGGAGGAGGTTTAAATGGGTGGAGAGAGAGAGAGCAGAGTACGAGGAGGAGGAGGCGTGTGCAAGGGAACGTACATCATCCTGCACACGTCCGGTCTTTGCATAAGCGTGTACGTTTTCTAAGTGTGTGCTATTTTTTTTTCCTTGAAGAAAGAAAGATGGAGTCTGTCGAGGAAGGTGTGATGAGAGAAGGGGATAAGACAAAGGGGGGGAGATGAGCAGAGGAAAACGGGTAGGAACCACAGAGGGATGGGGGCGGGGGGGGGGGGACAAATGCAGAAGAAAGGGGAGCGGGGAGGAGGTGTTAAGTCTGTTAGAGAAGAGAAAAGGCAAAGAGGAATGAGTGGGTGAGTTAAAGAGAACTCCCATAATGCACTTTCATCTGTCCAAATATACCTGTAGGATTTCATTTTATGCACCGGGGAGATGAGACAGAGAGAGGAGTAGTTCAGAGAGAGAGGGGGGTTCATCATAAATATAACTAATTCATTTCCCCGGAGAGCGAGGCTGTTAGGGAGGAGGTTTAAATGGGTGGAGAGAGAGAGAGAGCAGAGTACGACGAGGAGGAGGAGGAGGAGGAGGCGTGTGCAAGGGAACGTACCGTACATCATCCTGCATACGTCCGGTCTTTGCATAAGCGTGTACGTTTTCTAAGTGTGTGCTATTTTTTTTTCGTTGAAGAAAGAAAGATGGAGTCTGTCGAGGAAGGTGTGATGAGAGAAGGGGATAAGACAAAGGGGGGGAGATGAGCAGAGGAAAACGTGTAGGAACCACAGAGGGATGGGGGGGGCGGAGACGAATGCAGAAGAAAGGGGAGCGGGGAGGAGGTGTTAAGTCTGTTAGAGAAGAGAAAAGGCAAAGAGGAATGAGTGGGTGAGTTAAAGAGAACTCCCATAATGCACTTTCATCTGTCCAAATATACCTGTAGGATTTTTTTAATCTCTCTCTCACACACACACACACCACTCTCTCGGTGTGTACTCGTCACACAGCCGATACCCTCGTGTCCCTTGTCGCACTCTCCCCCATCTGTTCCTGTTTTAAACACTCTCTCTGTGGACGCTCAGTTTCAGTCGGCGTGGAAACGTCCCGCGAGTCAAAACCGTCCAACTCCAAACCACTGTTTCATCAGCAAATGTTAATGAACGTTTATGTTCGCCGCCAACAAGTCATTCCCGGATCCGAGGTTAATACGCTTCTTCACACTCTCTTTGAGTAATGAATCATTTGTTATGCAGTTTAATGTGTGAAATACTGTTAAGCGACTGTGGAGTAAGCTCCGTTCCTTAGTGTTTCCACAGTTCCTGCTCTACACACACACACACATACACATACACAGCACAGGAAGTCAATATGTGGAACAAAATAGCCGTTATAGACCCAACAGCCGCCAGAGCGGGCGTCAGCCTACATCATTTCCTCTTTAGCAGCCACATCACATTCAATAAAATCCAACGCAGTTTGAAAATGGCTTGTGTCCTCTCCAATAGGGCATCGATAATGAATTTAGTTAAATGGCATGACTAATGTGCATTAGGTGGACCAGTAATGGGCTCATCAAAGTTATGGGACACGCTCGTAGGGCCAATCCCGGCCAACGCGGCCGCCCACATCCTGTCGACCCGTCCAATGATCGCCACCCACGTGCCAGCGTCTCCCATTGTTTGCATTGGCGCGATAAAGACGTGAAGCCGCTGGCGCTCTTTAGAATGCATGAAAGCAAGTCCTGGAGGGACGTTCACCAAAGCGTGAAGGAGGGAGGAGGGAGACGACGGGATGGGAAGGATAGAGATGGGCGAAACGGAGAGAAAGTGGAGGAGCAAAGCTAATGGCTTTATGGTGACAGTGATAATCAGCCCTGCTGAAAATCATTCCATCTCCCACAGAGCTGGAGGGAGGTTGGGAAATGGGATGTAGCAGGTTTGCAGCGTTGTGTCTTATGGCCACGCTGCAGACAGATGTGTGTGTGTGTGTGTGTGTGTGTGTGTGTCAGACGCATCACGTCTGTACATATACACACAACATGAGAGACAGCGAGTTTCTGTCTGGCCCGTGGTTTGCTGTCCCACAGATGTTTCCATACGCTTAAAGGCGTCTCTGGAGTATTCACGTGCACATGTCGGCAAACCAACGTGCACACTCTCCCATGCAGTGCATACGCAAAATCTGTGTCTGCAGCCAGCGCAGGAGCAGGAGAAAGCAGCGATGCATCTGAGATGGCTCCCTCGTATCACAACGCACAATTAGGCCTGTAGCACTGCCTCTGCCCTGGAGTCAGCGGTGGCACAGTATAAAGCTCTTTTCCCTGTATGGGTATGTGTGTGTGTCACGTGTCCAGTGTGTTGGCGTGGTGTGTGTGTTGACATCACTCGTGCAGCATCGTGGGTAGCGCCTCTCTGTTCTCGTTGCTGGCTCCCTCTTGTTCTTCTGCACAGATACATGAACAAACAAATGAGGCTTCACGCTCGCTCTCCACTTCCAGCAAATTGGAGGCTCCTGTGAGGAATCTGCAGCCGGATGAGCTTTTCCTCCACATTCCCGCTCAGCCAAAAAGAGCCTGTGAGGGGAGATTCATCGTGCCGTAATCGACCTTTACAACACCAAGTTTCCAGCAGACCTACCTGTGGGCAGTCCGGCCTCATGGACGCCCAGGAGGATCTTAAATTCTCCACACTAAGAGAGTTTTCACTCTTACAAGCTGCCCTGCCATCCCAGATAACAAAAAAAAACTTCGGAATTTAAAACGTCATTAAACGGCCCATACAGGGCCCATCCCGGTCCCCGTTCCTTTTTCCGTTTTTCCGAGTGTATCAGCTCTGGAAATTAGGTGAATCCATCACACTTTCTCCGGCTTGGCCCGGGCACAGTGCTCCCAGAGACGTGCTCTTCCACAGGGCCGTACGAGAGTGGCAGCGAGCCCGGGTGCAAAGAGGCCGCCCTGATGAGTTTTGATTCTCTTGCATTCCTTTTTCATCTCACCTGGCAGACTGCCCCCTCACGCACAACACGCAGCTGAAGCCTCTCGCCTTTTTGCCAAGCCATCAGTGAGCCATGGAGAGCAGAGGAGGAGAAAGTGATTTCCATGTTAATGGGAACCTTCCCACCAGTGTCCTCTCCCTTTCTCTCCTTCTACCTCTCCATCCTCGCTCCCTGTCTGCTCTCTACTTACTTACTTACCTGTATCCACTGCTGTGCCGCAGCACTCAGTCCCTCTGCTGCTCCCCCCCCCCCCCCCCCCCCCCCCCCCCCTTCTCCCTCCCCCCTCCTTTCTTCCCCCTTCCCCCTCCCGGGCCCCCCCCCCCCCCCCCCCCCCCGCCCCCCCCCCCCCCCCCCCCCGTCTTTACCTTTCACCTCTCAGCCTCTGTTTACTTCCCCATTCTCTCTCTCTCTCTCTCCTCCGTCACACTCTCTTCCTCTCTCCCTCTCTTCCTCTCTGTCGGGCTTGATGAATGGAGCCGCTGGACTGTGAGCGGCTCATCCTCAGCAGGGGGGCGGGCGGGCCTCTGCTAGCTGTCTCACATCACTGTGTGTGTCTGTGTTGGCATACACAGGCTTAAATCTCCAGCTCATCGGAACAGGTACACAAAAGCTAACACTTTCTTTTCATCCCTCTGCACTGAGGAAGCACAGTGATGTGCACGTGGCTGAATGCGTGCACTCTCCCAGCAGCCAGCTGAACACGCCGCCTGAGGTCTGTGCCCTCACCTCCTGCACACTCTTGACCCCCCTCTTCTCTCCTCTCCTCCTCTGGACACAGCACGTCACCCCCCCCTCGATATTCTAAGTAGCTCCATCTAGTATACTGACTCTGTCAGGAAAACAGCGGTGGGTAAACGACTCCGCTGCCGGGGTGCAGAATGAATTGCCTCAGCCCTGCACTCTCATACCTCATACATAAAGGCTGGCAAGGCCAAACGGAGAGCCAGGCCGACACCGCGTGATAGCGTTCTTATGAAAAAATACATTTCCATATCGCGTTAAACGCACAAAACTGTTTTTCTTTTGTTTGTTTGTTTGTTTGTTTGTTGTTGTCAGGGAACTGTTCGTGATGCCGTGATGGAGCGTGCAGGCTCATGTGTGTTGCTGATAAGCAGGAGTGGCTTGTTATGAGATGCAGATGAACGCAGTGTTAATGACTGAGTGACAACTGGGACAAAACCAAGGTTGTGGTCTGAGCTGAACCTCGCAAAGTCGCTCAGCTCAGTAAACAAACTGTTATCACGCCTTCTAACTGTCCGAGATTGCTGCGACTTGAAGCGTGAAAGAAAGCGTCCACTCGCTTTCAAGTCATCATTTCAGGAGTGGGTTTTTTTTTGTCGGAGCCGTGCACCTGCACTGTCATTGTTTTTCCAGGACCGTGCAAAGGCTCCCGTGTGGCTTCGCACATTGTAACTGCTGTACTTGCAATTATGGGTCCAATTCTCAGCAGGCTCGTTTTGCTACAGCGTCTGAACGCAGAGCACTGAGCCGAGGCTGCACGAGTCCAATGTTCCACAAACTGCATTACAATAATATATCTGTTAATGCACGCGCCATATTTATCACCGTCTGCGGCTGTTATCAGCTGTATAACATTATAACAGCCGCAATAAAACAACTGCAATAACCAGTGTCCCAAGACATAGCACACTGACTGCAACGCCATGACACTTCACTGTTTTACTACAATCGGATGAACGTTCTCTCCTCTCCTCGCGTAATATTTACCCAGGATGTGGGAGCAGGAAATGTAGATTAACATTTTTTTTCACTGGAGCCACAAAACTATCCAATCTCGCTCTGGCTGAGTTATTCCGTGCTGCTGCTCTCTCCGTCTTCTCCCTCTTTAGGAACTCGCAGCGTTGTCTCAAATTGATGTTGTTTTGGGTTTTTTTTTTTTTTCAAACCCTTGTCTGAAGGGGAAACATTTCTCATTTCAGTAAATCCATGTCCAGTCTGCATCTTCCCTCCGGCTGGAACAGCACCTTGTGTTAATTAAACCTGTGGATTTGCCTGCTCTGCATCAGTGTTTTGCTGCGAAATGAAAAATTGGATTCTCTAAAAGAGTTTGACTAATTTCATCTGCCTCTAACCGCGACCGAGCAATAATGATTACGCTGATAACCTAAACAATTAGGTAATAGGCAATAATTTCCAATAATTGTTATTCCCTAATTAAGTTTTAAATCCTCTGTGCCGACGTAAAAGACGGAGGAAACGGAATGAAGGGGGAAACTAATTAAAATGGAGGTGCTTAATATCAGCATGCTTTTTATCCTTTTATTTTCTCGCTCCCTCTGTTTCTCCTGCTCTGGATTAATATTTCATCTAAAGTTCAATGCTTTCTGCTTCACTAGACAGTAAAATCACTGCTGGAGACATCGCTCTCAGTCACATCGCTCTCTCTCTCTCTCTCTCTCTCTCTCTCTCTCTCTCTCTCTCTCTCTCAGCCTTTCACCCTCTGCCCGCCCTCATTCGCACTCAGCGGCGTGTGTCGTATTTTTTCCCCCTTTCCTTTCCTTCTCACTGTGCGTTTTGCTCTTTCTCTCCTCTGTGGCAGTGTGTAGTCACAGGTGGAGGTGGATGTCAGAGGTGAGTCTACGGGTTCGCCCTCTCTTTGTCTCGCCTGTCACTCACTCACTCAGTCACTCAGTAACCCAGCCAGCCACCGTGTCATTATATCACTTCCTGACTGGAGTCGGTTGGAGCAGGTTCCTGCGTTTCCCGGCGTCGCCTTGCAGCAGGAGCTCCAGCAACACCAGTGCAAACTTCCTGACTTCATACAGACAGCTTTCAGTGGAGCTGCAGCAGGAAGCTGCATTAAATGCATCATTTAGTGACGTGTAGCTGCTGTAGCATGAACCTGACTATGACTCTGACTCTGACTCTGACTCTGACCCTGACTCTGACTCTGAGGCAGGGTGCTGGAGTTGCCACTGTTTACACACCTCTGTTCTGCAAGTACACACATTCACATACTAATGGACCAGTGGATGCACACACACACACACGCGCACACACACACACACTTCTCAGTACTGACTAATGGTCGACCTCTCCGTACAAGGCGAGTTAAACAGCAACAGGCAGTGTTTTATGCTTCTCACCCTGGAACCTGGACAGGAGAAGATCTGCTCTCTTTCACTGTTAACCCCATTAGCACATGTTCACGCCCCCTCTGGCTGCTGCATGCAGGTACATTTAACCCTGTTGTCGCTTATAACAGCAGCTCTGATTTCCCTTTCTCTCTCTCTCTCTCTCTCGCGCGCTCTCGCTCTCTCTCTGTCTCCAACATTCAGGATTTCTCCTGAATCACGCTTTCCTCTCCTTGATCCTCTCCTCCATCTCTCCGGCCGTTCCCGTTAAGCCCTCTTGAGCGCGAGTGCCTGCGAGATGGAGTCGCCGCAAATGCATGCAGATTTTATTCACGCCATTTTCAAAACCGGTGCGTGCACTTCAGCCAGCTCAGCATTTTTTTTTTTAATGACTTCTCTAACTCGACGCCTTTTCACCACCGCCACCATCCACCGCCATCACAAGACCCACACCGCCTCTGCTTCAGATAAGATGTGTCACATGCTCGTATTTTTTTATTGGCACTCAGTCCTCCGCTCCTCTTTGCTTCGAGGGCTTTTTACAGCGCAGGCCTCGGCCTGTGCTTGTCTTCATGAAGTGGTTCCCCGCTGGTTCTTCACCCTTCTTCACCTCTCCCTCTCCACCGCCTCTGTCCCTGTGTCCAATGTCCAATCTTTCATTTCACGTTTATCTGTCGCCCTGCAGTCGTCGCCTCCTGCTGTTGGATCGACCTCAGTGCCCCTCCTCTCTCCATCCAGCCGCCCGTCAGCGTAATCGCTTTCCTGCGCTCACAAACCTGCGTTAAACCTCACTCTTCCTAATTAACACTCTCCACTCATCTTTTCACTCCTTCTCCACCTAATCCTCCAACCTACATGGCTCCATTCATCCAATCACTGTGATCCTGGACAAATTGTTATGTCCCTTGGTCCCACGGAGAATCAGAAAGGTGACAAAGACATGAGGAGATGGTCGTCGTCTTCTCTGTGAGGCGTCTCCAGAACACAGCCCGGGAGGCTCAGTTATGGCCCGCTCAGTGGGGAGCAGCCATATTAGCCAGACATGAGGCATTGAACCTGGGCGTTCATGCTGCTTCCTCACTACCTCATCTAATGGCTTCACTTCATGTGCTGAATGAGCTGGGATCCTCTCGCCACCCCTCACCTTTCCCACCGTCCTCCTTTCCACGCCGCCACCCACTCCCCCCACCCCCCACCCCCCTGCTGGATCCTCTCTCCCTCGTTTTCTTTTCCTGCAGTCCATCACGGCTGGAAGAAGATGTATGACTTGTGTAGCCAGCTGCTCTCCTGAGTGAGCAGAAAGCTGATAATGACTAGTTCTCCTCTCCTCTGCCAACATCACACCCCCTTTGTCACTGTCCTCGTGAGCACTCCCTCTGTGTGACAAGAGTGTATTAGGAAGTGCGGCGCTCTGTGCATGTGTGTGTGTGTGTGTGTGAAAGAGTCCATATCAGGGGAGCGTTGTGTTGGTGTAGGTGTAAGTGCGCGTCGTCCTGCAGCACTGTACAATAGCACAGATCAATAGAAGCCACAGTCCCTGACTTGTAAATAACTTTCCTAATTTGCTGTCTCATTAGCAAGCGGCCTGTTTATGTTCGAGTTGCCGTCGTCTCAGCCTTCTGGTGCTTTGTCAGTCCCAGATGGTAGCGATGGTAGTCACACCACATAAGCCGGCGTTTAGCATTGATTCATTGGCACACAATGTCCCTTTCAGTGGGCAGACCCCTGTAGGGCCGTGTGGGCACTGGCACACTCAGTCATCAGCAGAATATTTACTTTCATCAATGTTTCCCTCAATACTTGTGATGATTTATCAAGTTGTATGATCCCAGTGATGTATTCTTACAGCGGGTAACGCAACAAATACACACCTATATACTGTAGACGTCCAGACACTATACCCACATGTTGTTATCATGCTGCTTTCCACGTGATCCGCTGCGATGTTCACTCAGGCAGCAGGGCGTTACTGAGCTCAGACACTGATGGGGTGGGAGAAGGCCTGGCTCACACTCACTGCTCGAATTCATTCCAGAGGTGTTAGGTGGGGTTGAGGTCATGAGCCTGCACAGACCTGTTAAGTTCAGTGGCCTTCAACAAACTGATGTGGCTGAGCTGGAAGCAGCCTGTGGTCAGAAGATCCACAAAGATGTGGATCATATTGTGGAAGTTGCCTGTTAGTATAGGTGCAAATAAGCAGATATTTTAATTTCAATATTGTAGAAAAACTAAAGAAATATGTGAGTGCACATTTCACAGTCATGTTTATCTGCATCCTGAGATGGTTTTAGTATGAACATATTCCAGAGGGGTCTATATTGTGTACATGTAATAACTATGAGACGCATGTCATTCCTCTTTAGGAAGAACTGGAAGTTCAGTTTAAATTCAAGTTGGCACTCAGAGCTTATTTAACACTGAGAAATGCATCAAATTAAATGGCAGTGCTAAATCTGTGTCCTTGTTATTGGATGTTGTTGATGTCGTAATCACGGTCAGCAAAAATCTCACCACCGGCCACGAACAACGAAATAACAGACTGGGTCTGTGCAGTGTTTTACCCGACACAATTCACTCAATACAATAACACGGCAATTAACCGGAGCCAAATCAGGTAAATGCAGGGATTATTGCTGGGAAACAGTTTGATTGGGAAAGGCAGAACTGTTTGCTTCACTGTGGTTTTGATCCCGATCAAGAAGGAATTTGTTCTAATCTCTTTAAATCCATCTTGGCCGCTCTGTTTTTAGCACCGTCCTCGCAATTCTTACCACAGCGATAACATGTTGTCTCATCGGCAGCTGAGTGGAACATGAGTTACTGAGTTATTTCTGCTAATGGAGGGCCGTTATATTGTACTGCGTGTCCTTCTTCTCTTCACGTTCACCAAATGGCTTCTCTCCCAGATGGATGCCTCCATCCCTCCCCTGCAGAGAAGCATCCATGTTCAGTACGGACGTCAATAACTGGGCTCCAAAGCAAAGACTGTGGGGGGGTGGGGTGGGGGGGTGCTTTTTACTGTGTTAACCCACTGCATCAAGTCCAAGTCCAGTTCTACACAAGAAGCCAAGTTGAATGGACGTCTGCACCTGACTTTTGATCTGCTCCCTGACCCTGTATATACTGTATGGTTACAGTATATACATGTTTACATATATGTAAAAACATATATGTAAACATGTATATACTGTAGGTTTAATCAGCGCTGCAGCACTGAGAAAAGTGTATCTTTCCTTTTTTGTGGGAGGGTGTGTGTGTGGGGGGGGGGTGTTAGCAGCCTGCGGGTGTTTACATCCAACATTAAACTTTCACATGGTAGATTTGCTGTGCTGTGTTTGTTCGCTTCGCTTGCTCTCAGTATTTTGGTAGACTTGGTGTAAAGGACGGTTCCGTGTTTCTTCAGCAAAGGGAAACCTCGTTACGTCTGCGCGTGAGGTGTGTCCACTACTCTGACCTCATGACCTCAGTCCAACCCCGATTCCAAAAGAAGTTTAAAAACGATTCAGTTTGTGAAATATAAAACCAGAATGTAAAAAAATTGGAAATCCATTTTCAGCCTTATTCATTTCAGCGCAGTACAAGGACACGATGTTTAATGTTTAAGACGCTGACCTCTACTGGGACAAGAGATGAGTGGGGGGAGAGAGGATGAGAAGGACATCTTAAAAGACTCTGTCAGTAATAAGTGCAGATAAGGAAGCGCTCCATCACTTTGTGTCAAAGTGTGTAGGTAAATAGTTCAACAGTTTCAAAAGAAATTCCTCAACTTGGATTTTTTGCTGCATCAGCAAATGTTAATTGAGACTCTACCATGCAAAGCCCAATCCATATATCAGCCACATTCAGGAATCTGTCTGATGTCTCCCGACCCCAACTCATCTTAGATGAACTGACTCAACAAAGTGGAAAAGTGTGCTACAGTCTGCCTGGTCCACGTTTTGGGAAATCATGGACATTTTTCACTTTGTGCGACAAGGGGAAAAGTTTAGAAGTCAACATTTATGGGGTGTGTCAGTGCCCATGACATCGATAACTTGTCCATCTGTAACGCAGTCAATCACCTCCGTTTATAGTTACAGAGTTAAAGTAAGTTTCTTTGTGTTTCTTTGTGTTTCTTTGTGTTTGGATCAGATTACAGCTGTAATCCTGGAAATGGGTTAAAGGGAGAGACGACCAGCAACACGCAGATGTAAAAAGACAACAGTCAAACGCTTTCAGTTGTAACTGTTGTACAGTCTGAGCTGTAATAAGTGATCCACGCGTTGCAGTGCTGTCAGATTGACACAGTTCATCTGCCTGTGTGCAGGTCCTGATAGTGTCTGCTGGAAGTGCTGGCTATCTTTTATTCTGTCAGCCCCACGTGCTCGTGCAATGTTGTTCTCGCTCCCATTTACAGGTCTATCTGATTCCTGTAGCTTTAGCTGAGCAGATAACGGCTCTGTTTGAATGAGCCTGTCTGTTCTGTGTGTGCGAGCCGAGCGCTGATATCTTACCTTTTCCCTCACTCATCTTTCCTATCCTACTCAGTCTGTCAGTGCTGCTGGATGCGTGTGTGTGTGTGTGTGTGTGTGTGTGTGTGTGTCTGTCTGGGCGGTGGTAGGTTGATATTTTTGTGTGCCGGCGATTTTGTGTGCTTATTTATGCGGTAATGTGTGTTTGCTGATGCACCAGAGTGTGTTTATGTTTGTGTGTGTATGTGTTTGTGTGTGTGTGTGGTGCTTTTTATCCCATCAGGCGCATCAGGTAAATCATAAGAGAAATGTACTGTGTGTTCCCATAACACAAACTACAAAGCCAGCAAAGGGACTGGTAATGTGCCTATTTAGTGGCGGCGGCGCTAAAAGCAAAAGCGCCGTTTTCAACCGTGATGGCAGCACACATGAAAGAGTCTGCTATCTGCATTCCCGCTTGTTAGCAGCAGGAAGCAGCAGTCGCCAGCGGGGACTAATAAGATGTTATTTCTGATGAGTCGATAGTTCACGTTGTCAAGTTTTGAATGAGGCAAAGCAACATCTTTGCTTTTAGTTTAGTTCCATATCAGGACATTTTAATCATATATTTACTCTGAGTGCTCAAACGCACACCTCCTCTCCTTCTACACAATTAAATGGACTTCTTATCTGAATGGACGAATGTAAATATTGGCTCGGCCCTGGTGGTGAATAAGCATTTGACAGAACTAGCTCAAAAGACAAAATCAAATGTCGTGTTTTGGTGCAGTGGCTCATGGCGACAGCCTCTGTAACATGTGCTGCTGTCGCCCGTCTCTCCCAGGCATGTGGTCCTTCTCCGTGTCCGAGCTCGCCATCCCCGGCGCTGAGATCGGGCGTATTTCAGCAACGGACGCTGACCTTGGTGAGAATGCCAAGCTGGAGTATACCATCCTGGAGGGGGAGAGCGGGGACACGTTCAACATCAGCGGGGTGAACCAAGAGGCGGTCATCATGCTCAATAAGGTAAGGGGTGAATGGCGGAGGTGGAGGGACACGCAGGATGTGAGGAGGGGACCGGGCAAGGGGCGAGGATGATGAGGGCAGGGTGGTTTGGATGACGTGAGTGAGGCGGAGAAGGTGGAGAAGGTGGAGAAGGTGGAGGGGGTGAGGGAGCGAAACAGAAGCAGATGTTAGAGAGAACAGATGATGATGGGGTGGAGAACACAGGTGATGTTGCAGTTTTTTAAAGGGGGTGTGTGTGTGTGTGTGTGTTATTTTGTCTACGAGTCACAGCATAGCTAATAATATGTTGTTGAGGCCCCATTAACCTGTAATTAGCAGTAAATACAAAGCTGAGTATCTTCAGTGAGGGCTGTGAAGCCAGCAGCCGTATTCATCCTCTCCTTCTCCCCTTATCTGACTCCAATCAGCTGAGAGTGTTTTTATTGGTGTCTGACAACTGAATTTCCTGCCTGATTCACTCGCTGCAAACCAGACGCCCCCCCCCCCGCACCCCCTATCCCACCCCCCCCTTTTTCTTATTACCATTTCCATCTGTTTGCAGCCAACAGAATGAAACACAACTCAGTCAAAGTGTGACACATCCGAGTGCAAATATTTGCAGCGGATGAGTTGAGTCTAATTTGAGGCAGAGCGTGTTGTGACCACTGCTGAGATGTTTTGACTGCTGCCTTCACATGTGCAGGCTCCGCCTCCCCCAGTCAGCTCACATGCTTAACAGTTCCCTTTGGTGCAACACAAGGCGATTTCAATTTCAATTTCAATTTCAAACAGCAATACTCTTAAGTGGCCTGTCGCCCTGAATGAGCTCCGTCTTTGAGGATCGGCGTTGCAGAGTGAGGGTGATGTGCACTGACACCTGCTCATTACCACAGTGACTCGTTCAACGACATGCGTGTCTGCTGTGGTCTCACATGTCACATGTGATGTAGGCCTGATGAGAAGGTGTGCGTGGGGAGGCAGGTAAACGGGCTGCAGGTGGGAAATGGATGTGCAGAGTGGAGACGTTGTTACCAGTTGTCGCAACATTAAAGTGATGTTGCAGTTTTTTAAAGGGGGGGGGGGTTTTTAAAGGGGGGGGGGGTGTGTGTGTATTTTGTCTACGAGTCACAGCATAGCTAATAATATGTTGTTGAAGCCCCATTAACCTGTAATTAGCAGTAAATACAAAGGCGAGTCTTTCAGCAGCGTCTTCAGTGAGGGCTGTGAAGCCAGCAGCCGTATTCATCCTCTCCTTCTCCCCTTATCTGACTCCAATCAGCTGAGAGTGTTTTTATTGGTGTCTGACAACTGAATTTCCTGCCTGATTCACTCGCTGCAAACCAGACGCCCCCCCCCGCACCCCCCCTCCCATCCCCCCCTTTTTCTTATTACCATTTCCATCTGTTTGCAGCCAACAGAATGAAACACAACTCAGTCAAAGTGTGACACATCCGAGTGCAAATATTTGCAGCGGATGAGTTGAGTCTAATTTGAGGCAGAGCGTGTTGTGACCACTGCTGAGATGTTTTGACTGCTGCCTTCACATGTGCAGGCTCCGCCTCCCCCAGTCAGCTCACATGCTTAACAGTTTCCTTTGGTGCAACACAAGGCGATTTCAATTTCAATTTCAATTTCAAACAGCAATAGTCTTAAGTGGCCTGTCGCCCTGAATGAGCTCCGTCTTTGAGGATCGGCGTTGCAGAGTGAGGGTGATGTGCACTGACACCTGCTCATTACCACAGTGACTCGTTCAACGACATGCGTGTCTGCTGTGGTCTCACATGTCACATGTGATGTAGGCCTGATGAGAAGGTGTGCGTGGGGAGGCAGGTAAACGGGCTGCAGGTGGGAAATGGATGTGCAGAGTGGAGACGTTGTTACCAGTTGTCGCAACATTAAAAAAAAAAGTTCAGTTTCAAAACCTTTGAACTTAAAGATTTGAAGGGCTTTTTGGCTTGAAAATCAATTATTTAGATGTGATGAGTTTTTGAAAAACTCATAGTTGCAGAAAATTTCCATTCTTCAATCCTTTCATTGACTCAGTCTGACCTCCCTGGGTAAGTGGACATTAAGTGGACATTATCTACAGCTGAATAAAGTCCCTTAAACCTATATCCCCAAAATACTATGAGATATTTCGTATACATGGAGTGATATTCTTTGGACAACCGTGATGATTTGAACTCAAATCTTTCAAAAACAGTACAGGGGGTCATCGAGTTACGACGGAGATCCGTTGCTGAGAATGTGTCGTAACCAAATTTCGACGTAAGTCGGAACATACATTCATATGTAAGGTAGATACTAAGTTGTGCCACCAGATGTCGCTATAACACCACCCTACAATAAGAGTTTACTATAGTGAATTGCTTTTTGTCACCGTAGGGGTTGAGATCACGAGTGTAATGAGTATTTCCTTTAGATTTCTGAAGGAAGTTCATGGGAGATGTGTCGTAACCACGAAAACAACGTAATTGAGACCGTCGTAACTTGAGGACCCCCTGTATTGCCATTTTTTAAAAAATAAAAGTGTTGCTTGTGTTTATATGAGGACTGGAGAGTGTGTGTGCGTGTCATGTGGTCATACATACTTGCGTGTGTGCATGCAGAGAACGAGTGTGAACGCATCACCGCGTCAGTGCTCATCCTAGGGTTCGTTAAAAACAATCAGCACCTGGAGGTGGCGTGTGTATGTGTGTGTGGTGTGTGTATGTGTGTGTGTGTGTGTGTGTGGAGCAGGATTTCCAAGCCTGGCACGGGCGCCTTTGAAGAGAAGCAGGGAGAGAGGCAGGGGGTGGGAGGAATGGAAGGAGGAATACAGCGTTAGATGCAAGGGGAAAGAAATCGAAGGTGAGGATAAGTGGAAAGAGTCGAGATGAAGAAGGAGAGGAGATGGGAGAGGTGAGGGAGGAGTGTTAAAATGAGGTCCTGGGAGGCAGTGACAGCAGAGAGTGCAGCATAATGAGAGAGCGAGAGCATGAAGGAACCAGAGGAAGACTTGCAAAGAGTGGAAGATGCCGAGACAGCAACTGCTGCAAAGTCAGTGACAGGCAAAAAGCAAAATTAGCACTGAGAGACGGAGGGAGCCACAGGAAGTAAGATAGGAATACTCCTATCACCAGGAAAGACCTGCAGCTGAGGATAAAACAAAACAAACAGTCAAAAAAGAGCTGTAATCAATAATAATATATAAAACACACCTTGAGATAGGTGAGGCAGCAACAGGAAGGAGGAAGTGAAGAGAGAGAGGGGATCGATCAGTTCAGCCTGTGCAGGGTGACTTACAAATTGGGTGGGAAAACTGCGTTTCAACAAACAGAGGAAAACTCCTCTCTCCTGCTGTATTCCTCCCACCGGACACAGCCGCGCCGAAACAAAACGCACAATTACTATTTCAGCTGGGCTCCCCTCTGCTGTGAGGGGCAGCGTTAATCCACCTGCAGAGGCACGGCCAGAGACGAGGAAACAGATGCAATGTTCAATAAAGCTGAAGGCGCTCGTTTGTAATGTTTCCATGCAGAGTGGGCCTTGTACTGAAGAGTTTCAGATCCTGCAATGCCCCCCCATCAGCTGCACTGGGACTGTGTGTACAGGGAGGTGCACGTCAACAGTGTAGAAAGATAATAGGTACAATGGGATTCAGCCTCTCAGGAAAACGAATAAAAAGCAGAAACTCTCCAAGAATAAGGTAAACAAAGCATGAAATTAGTGCAACAGCTGTGTTTTCTGTCTTTTTATTTGGGGCTCTGTGTGTGTGTGTGTGTGTGTGTGTGTGTGTGTGTGTGTGTGTGTGTGTGTGTGTGTGCGTGTGCGTGTGCGTGTGTGCGTGCGCACGTGTTGCATTAATATTGTGTCACACCACGACAGTGTTCACTTGCCACAGTCAGATTTTCTAAGTGTGAAGAATTTGAACAGGGCAACAAGAGGATGCGTTCCCCCCCGCCTGGAACGCTGTGTGTTGCCACGGCGTTGACCTTGACCTTGCTGGTCATCTGGCTGCTGCGGGCTGAATCGCTTTAACGGTCGATCTAAGATGCACTGTCTCA
>JAFBJQ010001700.1:530269-574018 GCA_016785345.1 Trinectes maculatus
GGGGGGGGGGGGGGGGGGGGGGGGGGGGGGGGGGGGGGGGGGGGGGGGGGGGGGGGGGGGGGGGGGGGGGGGGGGGTTCATAGCAGATTAGGGCTATGGAGAGTGGAGAGAGGGAGCTGGAGGAAGGAGCGAGAAGATAGTTAAAAAAGAGACGGAGGGAATAAGTGATGATAGAATGGGGGTGGGGGGAGGAGGAGGAGAGGCAGACAGAGATGATGATGATGATGAAGATGAGGAGGACTGCAGAGGATGTGCAGGTGAGCGAGGTGAGGGAGAGATGGGGGGGGGGTGAGGGTTGCTGGAGAAGCTGGGTCATTAAAAGCCTGCGAGGCTGTGTGCCGACTGCAGCTGCCTGCTGCTTATCACTGCTTATTTACTGTCAGGCCCACAGAGACCCCCAGCAATAAAGAGATTTGCCTCCTTCTCCCGTTCTCCCATCCACTATCACCACCCCCCACCCCCACATTAACCCCCCCCCCACCCCCATCTCTTATCAGCTGCTGCTGTCTCCATGTGTTTCATTACTCCCCCTCTCTCTGTCTCTCTCTCTGTCTCTCTCTCTGTCTCTCTCTCTGTCTCTCTCTCTCCCTACACATGTCCAAAATGTGAGACACTAAACTCAAATACATGCAAACACAGACAGAGACACACACTCGCACACAAACTTCGGCGCTCCCCACCCTATCTCTCCTTCGCTCCCTCGCCTCGCCCTCGCCCTCGCTCTGCTTTGTGTCTGGAGGCCATGTCAGACAGTGTCTGTTGTCTGTGACTCTGATGCAGCCTCAGTCACATGCACACGCATATGCACGCACACACACACACACACACGCACACACACAGAGGCAAGCACACATCATTGTACTTATATTTAAGTGAGGACAGTCATTGACACATAGACAATTCACATATCAGGCTGATACATAAACACAAAATCAGGCCCATGCTAATACGCACAGATGATTATTGTTCTTATTTTTTAAATTATTATTGTTTTTAGATGTTTTTATGACTCTTTTTAGATCTAGGACTATATATATATATATGTATATATATATATACATATATATATATATATATATACTCCAGCCAATTAGATCATCTCCACTTTAATAATAATAATTTATTTAAATACTTATTCCATATTGTTGTTAAGGATTGTACATCACTGTTAATAGACTTCTGGTACAGCGTGTGAACGAGGCCACAGACTAAGCAGCAGGTAATTGAAGAATTAGCATAACACTCTCCAGCACAGTGGCCTCTTGACACTGCTCATCAGCAGTGCCCCCTAATGGCCAAAGGGTAACATACACGCCATTGGGAGCTTTTACTGGTGGCTGCTGATTAAGGTTTTATTGGAATCAATCAACTAATCAAAATATAATCAGCTGTTACAACGAGGAGCAATTAGAAGAAGAAGGGAAGACAGTGATTTTTGTCCTAATCTATTATCTATTATCTCCTCTATTATCGAATAGACTCAGATACTGAGACGGAAAAAAAACAGACGGATGAATCAATAAAGGGCTCGATGTAGGTCAGAGATTTTATAACAAAAAACGTTTGTGCCCTGATTTTACAGCACCACATCACACATGTATAGTGCGTTTGATAGCATGTAAATAACAAAGCAGGACCACTACATGCAACATTAAGCCTGTCGCCATCATTCACGTTCCCCCATTCAGGAGGTTCCCTTTTGGGGTGTGTTCGCTGTGCAGACCCCTGCTGTTTGTGAGCCTGTCATTCCTCTCACCTGGGGGACGCGCCGCCTCACGCCTGTGTCAGTTTGTCGTCATTATTTCCATATGCTCTCACTTAAATCGGCTGGCTAATCCTTGGTCACACGCCAGCAGCGCGGCCAGGATTATCTGTGTTTGTTTTCTCACGCGGAGGAAAGATTGTGTTAATCTCCTCTGAGGGAGAAAGGCAGAGGGATGGATGGAAAGAGAGGAGGAGAGAGGAAGGGACCAGTGTCTCGCTCATGTGTATATATGTGTGTGTGTGTGTGAGAGTGAAGGAAGACAGGGGGACAGAGGGAAGGGGAAAGCAGCAGAGGAGGAATAAAGTGAAAAGGGGATTTGGATGAGTCTTTGTTCTGCGTCTCTGCAGCTGCTCTTGTTGGCAGAAACGTCTGCAGCTGCATTTGTCATTGGACAACTGTCATGTATGATCTTGACTAAGAATACACACACACGCGCGCGCGCGCACACACACACACGCACTTAATTTCACTCATTTTGATTTCTCATCATTGACAGAATATTAAGTGAGAAGCAGCCGCTCTGTGTTTTGAAGCTTCCGTCTGCGCTGATGTACAGGAAACCATGCACGTGCACACTCGGCCATGTCTGCCTTTACGCCGGCCTCTTTCAGCAGCCATGTATTATGTATAGCGAGCGTCGCATGCAGGTTAGCTCATTTAGTTCCGCTAACTGCGGAGCACATTTAAAAGGGAAATTCTATAGAGTCATTTGAATTTCAAAAAGGTCTGTGGGAGCTCTGCATGACAGGACAGGAGTATGTGGGTGTGTATGTGAGGAAGAGGAGGCCAATGTTCACCGGAGATAAGGGGCTATGTTTTCATGAATGCACATTTGTATGTTTTGGTATGTAGTGATTATTTTAATTATTTAGTTGCCCTGTCTTTATTGCATCAGTGGTTTTGTGCCATTAAACATTTAGAAAATACAAAAAGAAATTGCCTGTAACAAATTACCAGAGGCCTAGATGCTGACTCATCAGATTATCACCTTCAAGAGGCCAGATCAGGGTCATTTTTGGCATGTCTGCCTGATAAATGACTTGAACGGTTAATCGTTTATTAAAATTGGCGCTGATTTGTTTTTCCTTTACCGACCAAGCAAATAGTCAACAGTAATTTCCCGCACCTGCATACACGACCTGTCGCCATTTGGCGGAACACTTTGCGGGAAGACGTAAAAGGCATCGCGAGAAGATGGTGCCGTTAAAGTTGACTTGCTCTCACTCCCAAATCAAACATGGCTGCTGAGCACTCATCATATCACAATCACATCAGGACCGCAGCATGTGTCCATAATGGACAGGTGTTTAACTATCTGTGGTGCACATGCTTGAAATAAAGGTGAACACTTCACTGTCTAATGTGTTCTAATGTGTGCACCACCTGGATACACTTGGCACACTGCATGTTGGCAACCCTTCCTTGTGAAACGCAAATTGTGCAAACGTTAACACACAACTTGAAACACAACATCTGTCTTCAGACCAACACACTATCACATAATGACTATTGGTCTTCCTCAGCATCGGACTTACATATGATCAGTTTGAGTTATACAGCAGCCACAGGTGGCTTGTTGCACCACCCATAGAGGGCACTATATCACAAGCTTTTGCCCTCCTTAGATATATAGGCATTGTTAACCACCGTTAGGTGTTATATGGTCGGACTACAGTGTTGGGACATTGCTAAAATGTGGTGTTACACAGTGTGTGTGTGTGTGTGTGTGTGTGTGCGTGTGTGTGTGTGTGTGTGTGTGTGTGTGCAAGGTCAGTACAGGAGACAGCAGAGCATGTGGAGCGTTCACATCCGTTCACCCACGTCAGCATGTGACAGAAAAACACTCTGAAACAGTGAAAAAAAGAAAAACATTGTTCCCTGTTTTATAACTGCATCCTGTACGGGCGGATGAGGGAGAAGGATGAGTGCGTGCGTTGTTGTTTGTCAGCGCACACACCGGTGTGAACAAAATAAAAATAAAAATAAAAAGAAGAAGAGAAGCGTGGAGGCTGGGTAGGGGAACGGGTGATGGAGTGTGTGAGGTAGCAGAGGAAGGGGAGCAGAGATGGAGGGAGGGGGCGGGGGGGTGATGAGTGTGTGCTCGTAGTGTAAGTGACACCTCTCCTCCTCAGACAGATTGTTCCTCTCTCTCCTTGTAATGGGGACCTCGTCAGAACGTTTTCCCTGTCTACCTGGCTACACACACACACACACACACACACACACACACACACACACACACACACACACACGTACCCTTCGTCTCTCCATTCCCCCTTGTTTATTTATTTCTCCCGCAGATATATTTCCTAAATTGGTTTGCGTTGCGATGTCTTTCATTCGCCCCTGTTCTCTGCATAATTTTTAATCAATCCTCACCTCTGTGTAAAACTGCTGATTTCCTATGATGCAGTCAGAGAGCTCGAGGAGGACGAGAAAGAGGAAGAGTGAGTGAGAGGATATCAATATTCCCTCTGCTGCGGGGATTCACGGAATGATGTTTTATTTTCTTCCCCCGTGTTAATCTGACAGTGAATATTCCACATCGACAGGGAGCCTATTTATCCTCTGTCCAACATGGCTGTCTGTGCCAGTCGCTACGAGGCGCCACGTGCACACGCTCGCTTTAAGGACACACACATGCACTGACAGAGGATCTGAGGACACGCGGCCTCAAAGGAACCACTTGTACCTGCCTACGCACACAAACACTCACACCCCAAACAGGTATCCTGAACCAGGCCCACACACGTTACTTTGGCCAGATTCAATCAACAGTGGGTGTATGTCACAGTGTGAGTAAGACAGTGGATGTACTACATGTGATTGCCTGTTTACTACCTGTGCGTCTTTGCACTTGCTCACAATCATTTCTGCAAACACAATCGGCGGAGTCACACACACACACACACACACACACACACACACACACACACACACACACACACACAGAGACACCTCAGAGAGATGAGGCTTCATAACGTCTCTGTAAGAAACAATCTTTTCCCTTCCAAGCCCCTTCCCCAAATGAGACCTCTTCTACCTGAGCACACGCGAGGATACAAAGGAATATTTGATAACACCCCTCGTCTCGACTATGGTGATAGTCGAGTTGCCATGGTGATAGAGATGGTGTAAAACAGGAGTGTGCTTTCGCTTTTAATTTCATAGTATCTAAATGTGTTGTTAGTGCGAATCATTTATTAGCGCCGTTCACAACGTGCAGTAACACACACATCATAGTTCCCATGTTTCTCTCCCACAGTGGTTCACAGTCTGAAATCAGCCCCATGTCTGTAACGTTACAGCGAAACACAGCACCTGTCAGGCTGCCCACCAACACTACTGTCCCAAATGTGCTGCCAACACTGCAGCACCGCACAATGCTCAAGCTACATAACGTGTTCATTGCAGCTGCCTGAAAGTACCACCTGCTTCCACCCATCTGTGCTGCATGCAGAAAGCAGCACGAACCTTCTCCAACTCCCACGTATGCATCAGCCTCCACCACGCGGACAGAAAGACTAACCCTGCACTGATTCCACACTAAAGCACAAACCCAGGCCTTAACACAGTCTCCTCCGTGTCGGCGCTCTCAGAAAGCCTCTCAGCTCTCTGAGCATCAGGAATCTCATTGGCTATGCTGTAACATCAACACCTCATGAATCTCTTTTTCTTCTTCACACAAAACCCCGGGATGCGAGCTCCTGTGCACCACCGCTTTCAAAGTACCACTTCAAAAATCAAGCTTCACACGCAACACCGTGACCCCAGTGTTCTTCTCTCTAACTCCTCGGACCTGACATGTGACCATCCCTTACCCTCTGTCTGCTGCTCTCTGTTGGAGTGATTCAACATGTGCAGCCTCTCTGCTTGTGATTCGTCATTTAACAGTCGTCTGTGGAAAATGCAGTGTGAGATTTAGACCTAAACAAACTGTATTGTTGGATGTGTTATTTCTAACAGCGACATTAGCTTCATTTCTTGCTAATTCAACGTGTCAACGTGACTAATTTAACAGCATTTAACATATTCACACAACCAGTGTTGGCTTGTTTTTACATTTATGATCTAAACATGATGACTCCTCTCTCTTGTCGTTACCAGGCTGTGGACTACGAGAGCAGGAGCTCCTACTCTTTCTCTGTGGAAGTCCTGAACCCCATAGTGGACCCCCGCTTCCTGCGTCGTGGCCCCTTCAAGGACCGGGCCTCCATTAGAGTGGCAGTGCTGGATGCGGACGAGCCACCGCGCTTCTCCCGAGCGCGATACCACATGGACGTGTCTGAGAACTGCCCGCCTGCCTGCACCGTGGGCCGGGTCAGCGCCGTTGACCCCGATACCGGTCTGACCAACAATATCAGGTGAACCTTACATCACATACTGTTCATGTTCATGTGCTTGTCATGTACACATAAAACCTAAAATAAACATCTGCTGACGATACTAATGTGGACATCACAAATGGAAAACTATGGCAACTTGAGACTTGTTGAGTGAAACATGTGCAGCCTTCGACTGGTGACTGCACTTTTAGTGCCAGACAAGGCACATCTACTGGACCCATTCCAAAAATGCAAATTGAGTACCATTCATTTCAAGTCCGCCTTTAGGGCAACAGTAATGAAATCTTCATTTTCGAATCTTGTTAATCTGGAACATAATATGCAATTTGTCCAGGGGTTCCCCTTATTGTTGCATGAAAATGTATCTTTAACTGTACTGCCTGAAGTCTTTATTCTGGATTGTGAGCAGTCTGGTACTGCTGAATGTTTTGACATTTGTTCTTGAAAGAGTTAGTCAGCAGATAGCGTGGCTCTTGTTGTACATATTGAATGAAGACATACTGTATGTAGTACATTGTGACGTCTGTAGGATTAGGGAGGCCAGATCTCCTGCTCTGTCTTTACAACAATAAGCCCAAATATTGGGGGTGATGTCACTGAAGCAGCTGTGCAGTGTTGAGTAAAGGAGCTGTGATGTTGTATTTCCTATGAAACAACAATATTAACTGATAGATATCACCATGAAATTGTCTTAATTTAAATTAATTAGATATTCTAATTTTATGCAATGTGCCATTATACAGTAAATATGCTACAGAAATCTTAAATATATATATCCCATAAATTCAAAATTGTTTTTGTTGGCATATTATTGTCAAGAGGACATTTTGGACGGTCCCCATTAAAATGAAATTAGTGTCAGCAGCCGTGAAAATTAAAAAGAAAAATCCCCATGGTTTTAGGAATAAAGTGTTTTCGAAATCAGGCAGTGGATTATAAATGAACAGACCCTGGTTAATGCTAGTGAAGTGGATATTTCTGGCTGAGAGTGTGAGAGATGCCTTCAAAGATACGCATTTTAATTGTACTCCATGAATGCTCATAAATGTAGTCATCTATAATTAGATCTAAATGTGTATTTTAGACATTTTCTTTTCAGTATTCTGCAGGGAAATACGCACTCTGAATGTGTTAACACAATATTTTACCCCTGAGGGATTCACATTTGTGTTTATTTTAGTCAGTTACAATTGCGTTGTAACTGTCCTGAGAGTTATGTTTGTTGACTTTATTTATATTTTGTGGTTTGTCTTTTTTTTTAATTCATTGTTGAACGTTAGGTCTACATTCATTCTGGCTTATGCGATATGGATAGATATTGAAACCCAGAGCTTCAACGGAAACAACACTTCAGATAACCAAATAACAATCCGAATTCGGAGTTCCCCTGAGTCTGATTGTGGGTCTCCTGCTTTTCCATGTCTCTGTGGCAGCTTGTGTCCCGCATAGTTCAACAAAGGAGGATAATTATTTGTCTGTAACAATCAAAGAAAACCATGTCCTAATTAGCACAGGCGGAGTGTTAAAAGTGAGTGTGTGGAGAGGAATGATAGTGGGGATATTCTTAGAGATATTTCGATAAGGGGTGACACTTCAAAAGAGCTCCTATCAGCCGCCATAATCTCCCTGTATTAATTTGTTGGCCGTTTGAATGTTAAATTCCTTATCGCTCCTTCACACATTTGCAACGTGTGCTTATTTCCACCTCTCCCTGCCCCCCCCCCACCCTCCGTTCTTTATGCATACAGTATCTCTCTGCATGTTCACGTTTCTCTCTCTCTCGCCTGCTGTGTTCTCTCTTCTCCAGGTTCTCCATCGACCCACAGTCAGATCCAGAGGCTCTGTTTCGTATCACACCCGACACTGGCCTCATCACCACCGCCATGGAACTGGACAGAGAGCGCGAGCACTGGCACAACATCACTGTCATTGCAACCCAGAGAGGTCAGGCGTCACCTTTAAACACGGATCACCGGAAATGTTCGTTTATTTCGAGCTGAAATGCAACAAACGTTGAATACGGGCTTCAAACTGAATGCGTGCGCTGTCTGAAAAGCACAGGATCCAGTGTGTGATGGAGTTCACTAAGCAGCTTAACGCTCACGTTCCCTCGCCATGAACGGTTTGTTACTGCTTTAGCCGAGGAGCAGCTGATCGCTATAGTGAGTGTGAGTTATCTGATGCTGTGACAGAGTCATCCTCATAAGGATTCAAGTGGAAACAAGGAATTAAAGTAACAAATCACGGACAGGTATCGTTGAGGCAAATGGTAAACTGCGTATATCTAGTCTCAGCAAACACGCAGGCGAATCACTGGCTATGTTTCAGTCAGGAAAGGCGGCGTAAGAGAAGGGAAGTACAGGTGACAGAACAATCACAGGTCCATTTAATCACTGTGCTGGATCAGCTGAGATTGTTTTGTTAACTTCTGCTTCTAAGTTTGTGACCCTGTCAGATAAATCCACTAATAGCAGTTCAACCCAATAAGCCCTATTGGCTGAAGGAACTTTGAACTGGTGGAGCTATTTGTATTGCTACAAAACTTAAACCAAACACAAACAACATGTTTCTTTTGGAATGAAAACAATATATGAATAAGAACTTATACATTTTTAAATATCCTAAAACAGTAGGCGGTTTAATGTTCACATGCTGCTATAGTGAGAATGTCGAGTGGCATCGTCCCAAAAATAAATTGTACTCTAACGAAAGAACATGTAACTCAGTGCAGCGCTCGCTGATCTTTTAGACAACCATTCAGTTCTTGTCCCCAAACCAGAGCGTGTGTTACTGCCACAGCAGCAGCACTGGCCCCATTTGGAAACAATCACATGAATCTTCCGAAAGGTCACATGGGTTTATTTTAAGGTGCTGAGGAAATGATGGGCCCCTGCTGATAACATCCAGCTTCCTGCTAAATCCTGGATGAGTTCGATTAGTTGTTTGTGGCAGGTGGCAAGCTACTTTTTGGGCTTTTTTTTTTTCTTAAGTCCTGTAGAAATCAGTCAAACTGATTGGGGTGGAAGTCAGAGTGTTGTTGGCGAGTGTTGTCCGGCGGCTGCTGCGTTCTATGAGAAGTTGTCTTCACCTGCCAAGACCTGCGAAGGAGCAAGTTAAGCTTTGCTTAAAGTCTACTCTGGGCTCCTTGTTTGTCGGACAGCGGAGGCAGCACAGTGAATGCCTGTCTCCAATAATGAGCTCGATGTAATAAACCCACTGTTGGAGGCTGTGTTGACATGGAGCTCAGTAGGAGCCATGGCCACAGGCAGGCGATCTCAGCCGGTGGCGTTGCAGCAAGGGCTCATTTTCAGCTTCTCTGCGACGGGGACCAGCCGCTGTCATCCATGACACACTGTTGCCGCTGCAGGTTTGTGAACATGGTGTGTGAGTGGATGCGCGTGCGCCACGCAGAGTGAAGCTGCTTTGCGGTGTCGCCCCGCTCGGATAAATAAGTGAAGACGTGCGCTGGTGAGCCTGGATTGTGTCCTACACAGGACACGAGTCTGGCTGTGGAAGCCAGGTGCAAACTATGACTCTGAGCCTTTCCATGCCTGCACGTGAGGATTTCATCTTCAAGCGTGTGTATCCAAGTGAATGGTTGTGTGGGAGGCCCTGCACCCATCCGTTTAAATTGCACCCTTGTGTAACTGCATGCAGATTGACTGCTTTCTATATGCCTCCTCCACAAACCCTCTTTCTCACACACACACACACACACACACACACACATGGAAGCATCAGTTGTGCTCAGTTGTGGGAGCCTGTGAGATGTAACACAGACCAAATGAAGCCAAATGTATCAGTGTATCACGTTCAGCTGATTGTCCGCTCACTAATATGATTGGAACGCTGTTAAAGCTTTCCAAACAAAGACCGAAATGCTCCATCTCGCCTAAGAGGGCGATTTTAATGGAAGTAATGGAGTGTAAACTTGCACCTCTGTGTGTGTACACGTTGCTGTTTTTGTTTTTTTAATGTGTTTGTCCGCTGGTGATTTGCATTTATCTGGTTTTTATCTAATTGTGTTTCTCTCTCGCCGGCCGTTTCAGACAATCCCAGCCAGGTGTCCAGAGTTCAGGTTGCAATAGAGACGTTGGACCTGAATGACAACGCACCTGAGCTGGACAGACAGTACACAACAGCCATGTGCGACTCGTCCTCCATTGGGCAGGTGAGTGTGCGTCAAATGACTATGTATGTCAGTGTATTTGTACGTAAACGATCTCTGTCTGTCTCTATACTACAAATACAGTAGTAGTATAAAAATCTCATATTTGTGAAAACACCTTTAGCTTGGAAAACATACACTTTGCACTGTGCAGACAGTGATTGAAATTTCCAGGTGTTGTGATGCTTTCTGTCATGACTGGTCATCCAGATGTGCAGTCACAGCCCAACAATGGGGGCTACAACCAACAGTGACCACCATTTAAATGCTGCATCTGTACCAGGCAGGACAACAATAACTTACACAAAGAACAATAGAGGATGTTTACTGGACAAACAAACAAGTGCGAGTTCTCATTAATCCAGGGGGGGATGAGGACGCACACAGGCAGCTGGACTCAGTGATTAAACACAACAAGGTGAAGCCGATGATTTTTCAGCTTCTGACAGGAGCGTGGAATCAACATGCAGCCAAACAAGAAGGGAAGGGGAAACAGGAAGTGTGTGCGGTGCAGCAGAGTGAGAAATGATAAGGTGGTTTGGTGTATTGGACAGTGTTTTGCACCAGTGACTGACTTGATCTGGCCTCAGCACTAATCCAGATTGTGTAATGTGAAACAAAATCAATAATAGTCGCACCACATCTTCTATTATTGTCAGTCTGCAGCGATGGAGGATGATCAGCTTGCAGTGCTGTCTTTTTTTTAATATAATTAGCAGATGACGGCAAATGCAGGGTTAAAAATGCCTCGTTACAATCATGACTGTTTGGATTGCGACGTCAGCCTGAGGTATTGTCTCAACAGCTACTGGATGAATCACCATGTGCAGACATTTCTGGTCCCCTCAGGATAAATTGTGGACGTTACTGATTTAGGTTTTTGCATCTAGTGTCACGATCAGGTCATGGTTTGAATGTGTCTAATAATAATAATAATAATAATAATGATAATGATAATGATGACCTGCGAACTCAGAGACGCTCAATCAGGCTGCGCTTTGAAAAAGATAAATACAAAAAAAAATACAATTAGAGCTTTGTAATCAACTATTTTTGATGAGCACACCATGTTTCATACATCATCTGTATGTGTTGTGTGCAAATGACGCAACACATTAATTTACGTGCATTAAATTCTATAGCTGCAAAAAGGGGCGAGCTGTAAACAAATCATTATTTCAAGGAGTTCTCATGTATCAGCTGTGAGGAGTCCAATTCACTGACTTCACACTCGCCTCGTATTCAGGGCGGTGCCCATACGAGTTAGGCAGCGTATAGAGCAGAGCTGCACAAAGCTCTGCCTGTTCACAAATGGCAACATGCAGCCGCAGCTCGCCCAATCACAATGGAGGCAGGTGAATCCTCAATGGCCTGTTATCACGCAACGGCAGCTATTCACATTGTAATTAAAGTCGAGCGTCCTCTCAGACCGTCTCCCTCCTCGCCACTGCCCCTCCTCCTTTATTTGTCTTCATCACGCTGTTCTTATACTGGATCCTATCACAGTTATAGAAGTCGTTCACTGTGCCCCTCAGTCTCTCCCTGGAAACCATCCTTTGCTTTTTTCTGTTTCTCCTCTCTCTCTCTCTCTCTCTCTCTCCTCCATCTTCAGTATTCCTCGCTGGCTCCGTCGCCATAATTTGGCTCCCTGGCCCATCTGTTGTTTTTTGCTGGTGTTTTCGTTGCTCTGCTTGTGTCTTTGCTGTTTTGCCTCGAAATCTGTGACTCTGTGGCAACGTGCTTGATTTGTTTTTTCCCTGTGATGTTTGTGATGATGATGATGATGATGATGATGATGATGGTGATCTCAGTGCGTTGGGGTCGGGTCCGCGTGTCTCTGTGTGACGAGTCATTAGGCGAAACGTGTGAGAATGCTCACACACCACAACTGGTAACATCATGTGACTGTACAGACACACTGAGTGAGTGAGTGAGAAGGCAGCGCCCTTCATCCCTTTCCTCTGTCTCACAGGACGACCTCATCATGACAACTGGAGGATTTCCATTTAAAAGACATTTCAGATCAGTTTAGACGGAGCCAGATTTCCTTCAGATTCATTTAGCTTCATTTCACATCGCTACCCAACACTTGTGCAGATGCTGTTACTGAACTGATGTCAAGGTGCCTTCTGTCAGACAGTTATTTATATGGTGTGAGTACCAGACACAGTACACTTGTATCTCTGTACTAATTGTTTGGCTCACTTTGGTCCCTGCCCGCGTTGGCTAATGGTTTGTAGCTAAAAGCACTCTCGGTGTAAGTGTTTCTCCCATTACCTTGTTTTTCTCTTGTCTCTGTGCCCCCCTCCCTTCCACACACACACAACACACACACACACACACACACACACACACACACACACACACACACACACACACACACACACACATCCTCCCTCTCACCCAATCTCCTCTGCCGTCTCTATCTCTGTGTTTCAGGTGGTGCAGGTGTTGCGGGCGATTGATAGAGATGAGGGAGGGAATGACAGCACCGTGTATTTCAGCATCCCTCCAGAGTCCAGCGCTGCTCGCAACTTCAGCGTCAGGGACAGCGGCGGTGGGCACTCAATCTCTCACTCTCTGCATTTCTCTTAATTCCCCCCCTTTTTTATTTGTTCCCTTGGCAAATGCGCGCTGTTTTCTTCCCTTCCTTACTTTTTTAAAGCTCTTAATCCCACCGTTTCTTTCCGCCTTTCTCATTCCATCTTCGTCTCTCCGTCCATTCTCTTTTCCTCTTGCCCTCCTCTCGAGCCCTCTCCTCTCTGCCTCCCACCTCCCCTCCTCTGCCTCTGCCTTTCTCTTCCACCATCCATCTCCCAACTCTGGTGGCCCCATTGTTTTGCTTTGTTTTCTCCTCTCTTTTGTTCTTCCCTCCTGTTTGTCTTCCTATATCCTCTCCATCCATCTTCTCCGCCCGGCCACCACATATACTTACTGTGTCCAGTGAAAAGCTTTTGAGGAAATCAGAGCTGCTTCTTTTAATTCACTTCAACTCAATTGAATTGAGCTGCTTAGTATTTGTTTCTAGTGCAGTCAGTGTGTCTTTGTGTGTGTGTGTGTGTCTGTGCGTGTGCGTGTGTGCACTGAATCCTAACTAACACGCTGAATAAACATAGAACATTAGCAAACCTTTAATGTTAATGTGGAGCACATCTTACATTATCCAGACGCCTTCTTTTCTCTCTGTATTGTGCTGTGTTGCCACATTTTACGGTACGTTACAACTGTCACTTCCTGCTTCCTTGTTAAACTGGCCGCTTCTTAAACATTTACTTACAAGGTTGTAATGCAAATGGTAAACACTGTGAGATGTGTCCCATTTACTTCAATAATTATAGCAGAATCCCACTGGGGAGCAAACAGTAAATATGTGATGTTAAATACTATATGACGTCTGTGCAGTTAATATTGTTTACATGTTAGCAACCAGTTGCCAGCTATTTGCACATCCAGTAAGACACAGAGCAACATTCACATAATAATTCATGTAAGTGGGTGTATGGCACGTATTACTCTCTCTCTCTCTCTCTGTTTTTCTCCACACCTGCTAAATACTTCACTTTGTTTGTTAGCAAATTGCAGACTCGGTCTGTTTGCCATTTGGTGCCATGTCCTGCCTGCATAACACACAATAGATTTACACCAGTCAAAGTTTAAAGCAGTTGAACATTGTTTATCCAAAACAATGGACTGAAAGGCAATAAATGATGAACTGGGAGAAATATAGATTCATCCAGAACATTGTCATGTTCCAAAACCCTGAAAATGTTGACCCTTTGGTCACTGGGAACTGTCCGGTGCTGATCCCCTTTTCATTAGGATCTAATGTTGGCAGCATGATTCAGTTCCTGTTGTGTGTAGCTGGTGTCTGTCTTTGCCTCATACTGGCTATCGGCCTATTAATCGTTCCTAAACTCGGCAAAACCACAAGGAGTGAACCTGCTCTAGTTGGATCAAGGATCAATGGGATAAACGCGGTGACAGAAGGATTCAAAGGCCTTTTTGATGTGTCATGCAACACCAGAACAGAGGAAGGGCTCATGTTCTGATCTCACACGGACTTCTCTGACAGTCGCATGCTGATCGTTATTTGATCTGTAATTACAACTACAGAAGAACGCTTTGATAATCGAGTCACATTTTTTAACTGATTTGATTGTTAAATAATATCTGTAGTCATTTCTATGTGCCCCTGTATCTTGGCCATCTACAGATACTATTACAGATACGTTCCAGCAGAGGCCATTAGTTCTGTTGCTGCTCCTGCTCTGTCTTTAAACCGTTGGAGATTAATTTTCTTGTTATTGATAATTTCTTACTCAGCTGGAAGTTATAAATCATAAACCGTGGCTGCAGTGGAGGAGGATACGATATCTGACCTGACTGAGATATTCTTTTGTGGATTAATCCCATTAGGTCAAATCAGAATCATTTTTTATGCTGGAGTGAGATACTATGGCTTCAATTATGACAAGAGTATGGAAATGAATGTGAAATGAAATACATGAAATAATACAATAATATTCAGCTGTGGGTGGTTTGTGGTGCAAACCAAGTACCTATTGACTGGATTCCAGATAACAGGAATGCGGGGGAATAATTTTTTTATACATATTTATATATATATTCATTCTGCTGCCATTCAGCACAGAAAATGAGGAAAGTTGCATCATGCAGTTGACAACAGGTATGTTATCATCCTCCCTCTCTGTCTTCCTTCAGGCTCCACAGCCAGCCTGGTGCTGCTCTCCCAGCTCCAGCCACTGTCCCGTTCGTCTTCCTCCACTTTGACGCTCTACGTGCCGCTGGTCCTCAGGGACGGGACATCCGGCCTCACCAGCACCGGGACAGTCACCGTGTCTGTCTGCGCCTGCCTGAGAGGAGGCGCTCGTGCCGAGGAGAAGGAAAAGAGCAAACAGATGGAGGGCGAGTGGGACTGGGAGAGAGAGGCCGTGTGTCTCCCTCAGCAGTCCACTCTGCCGTCGCCCGGGCTCAGCACCGCTGCCCTGCTGGCCATCCTGGCATGTGTTGCTACGCTACTCGGTAAAAAACAAAAGAAAACAAACTCTGATTCATAGATTTTTAGATTTTATGACCATAGTGGTGAAGTTTGAGATCATTATAAGACTTTAACAATGGCAAAGAAAAAAAAATGCTGTCCCTTGAAAGACCCTTACTTATATAACTTGGATTATGTTTTTTACTGCCACCCTTAGTATTGTATATAGGGCACAGTTAAGTAGTGCCATTAAGATTTACTGCCTATAAAGGAGTTTAATGTTAATCTATAAATAAAAAAGAGGAGTAAATAGTGTTTAGGGCAGTTTATCCTCCACCACATCCCCAGAGGCTTAATCTGCATATGAAAATAGTGGAAGCAGCAGCGTAAATATTTCTTTTAGTCACAGCTGCTCGAAGACAGGGCTTACTCTTCCCCACCATTTTGCTCCAGTTATCTCTTATGGCAAGGTCAGCATTAATCACTCCTAAAATAACAGTTGTGTGTGATTATCCGGGCTCTCTGCTTTTTGATAGCGTCATAATAAAATGTCACTGCCACCTTTGCAGAAACTCGCAAATGCTCAATTGGATAACGTCTAAGTGCTGAGGCGGCTTTTGGCTTGTAGCCAGCATTGTTGTCGTCGGATCGCTGCTCGTGCCTTGTATATCGAGGCATTATCATTCTGAAAGAGCCATGTTCAGTCAAGAAAAAAAGTGCAACACGGCGTAAAGGTGATTGTGCTGAGTGGCTTTTAGTGGAGTGTCGAATTTAGTTCTCGAAGTAGAAAAGGACAGAAGCTCTGAGAACGTACAAAAAACTTCATAGCACTCGGAATAAGTATGTTACTTTAAGAAAGACCTGGAGATTACTTCCTGATCCCAGACTGTATTATTCAGCCCAATAGCTCCATCAGGACCCCATAAGGTTGGCTTTGGTGCCATTGGGTTATGTGCACCACACGGCAGGAAGGTGATCCCTCAGATTGTTCTGAAAGATTAGTCATTTCCCACTCATTTAGTGGATCATTGGATTAGTTCATTGGAAATCAAATAATGCAGCCTCCAACACAAGACCGTGGATCGACTTAGTGCAAAGGCTTAACCACCTACAGTAAATCCATATAGACACACATGCATATACACACACACACACGCAAACATCAGCTGGAACCCGAGCATGGCTGTTTTACTAGCTGAGCATCTGCATGGGTGATATAGCATTACTTCCAGTGTCAGGAAACTTGGAGTGGTCAATTATCCTTGGTTCCTGTTTTGGATCAATTCTGACTGACCTCAGGGTCTGGCGTATTTTGGATCATAAAAATAATGCATGCACATAATATTTACGTATGTGTCAATCTAAAAGTTGACCTCGACAAAGATTCTTTTTAAGATCGCGCATAGCAAACCATGTGCATCCATTCAAGTGGATTTGACCAAAGGCAGGTTTGTTCATCGGAGCCACCATAGGTTGGTGGTTTGTCCACAGCCCTGGGTCAAGTGTAGCTGTCTGAGGTGGGAATATGGAGTCATAGGAGAATACATCCATTTGCCTGGCTGGAGCTCAAAGTCAATTACAGAATGGAGGCATGTAGCCTGCTGATATGATAAACCAGCCCTCTGACCCAAAGCCTCTTCTGTATCCCCTTTGTCTCCGTGTGTCTCACCTCTTTTGTCTGCCTGTTTTTTTCCTCCCCCTCTCGCTCATTTTTCCTCCTTCCCCTTTATTTCCCCCATGACTCGTGCCCCCTTCCGCCATGTTCATCATTCTTTTTCCAATGTTCCTCCCGTATCCTTTCTTCTTCAATCCGCCCCTCCTGCAGCGGTGAGTGCCCTGTCGTTGTCACTGCGCCGTCAGAAGCGCGACTCCTTGTCTCCGCTGGAGGAGGACGACGTGCGGGAGAACATCATAACGTATGATGATGAGGGCGGAGGAGAGGCCGACACGGCGGCCTTTGACATTGCGGCGCTCCAGAGTGCTCCGCACAGCTCCCGCTCACGTGGCTACCGCACACTGGACAGCAGGAACATGTGAGTGTGTGGGGGAGTTTGTTTACATGCAGTGATACATGCATAACGGTTGTAGTTGAATGACATCATGTCTGGCTATTTAAGGAAGACACAAAGGAAACCCTTCAGAGTGAAACCTTTCATCGTGGCCCAGCACTTGAATGAATCCACTTAAATATCCCATCGAGGCCACTCTGTTCTGCGCTTTATGTTCAAACGTATGTTCTGCTACATCAGAGGGTCTGATAATCAGCCCGGATGAATTCATGTGAGCCATATGGTGCGACCGTAAACATGAAAACCCCTCTAAATCTAATGCAGTCCAGTGAAACGTCTCTGCAGTAATCATACTACATACGTGAACCTTTTCATATTTCATTGCTGTTGACACTGTGTCAAAGAGAAGTGCATAGTGAAACTTTAGGGTAACTTTGAAGAGAGGCTGTAGTTTGTGGTCCTGGTGTATGTTGTTAAGATCTCTCTGTTTAACAGCATCACAACCGTTCTTCCCATACCAGTGTCTAAAAACCAGGATATTTAAATGTCAACTGTTTGAATTTGGACTTTTTTTTTTAAAGTTTCCTCTGGTCACTGTGATTTCACTACATTTTTGCCCATAACTAAGGTATTCATACGCGAGTCATGATAAAATACTTTAAATAACTTCTGTTATGTTACATCAGAGTCTTGATGCCGTGTACGAGATGAGTCTGGACAGAAAGAATAACAACATACTAACTTACAATAGTTTAATGAAGACTCTTGTGTCTTCCAGACGTTACACACATCGTAGCCAAGACAAAGCTCGAACCTATAGCTGGGCTCAGAATCCGGGTGTGGATCACAGCTACTCAGGTCCAGGAGGTCCCGTCTATGGTCGCCTCTGTTACAGCAGCCACACGCTGCCTGTTCTACGGCGCACACCAGGCGGAACGTTTGAACCCGGCCTCGCAGAGCTGGGCTACCACTTTCCCGGAGGCCAGCCCGACCACTCCCTGGTCATCCAGAACCAGGGGGCCATGGTGGGGCCGATGGAGTCTGGAGCAGTTTACATCGCCCCCACAGACCTCAGTGCAGGGAGCCGAATGGGAAGTCGCACGGAAAGCCGCGATGGGACTGCGCCCCCTAGTGCGATAAGCACATCGGACGGAGGAACCCCGAGGACCAACGACAGCCAGGAGAGAGGAGGTGCGACAAGGACTGTAAGCAACTGCACAGACGGGAGCAGTGAGGACAAAGTGAACCACAGTCAAGATGTCGACTGGGTAAGTTTTACAATGAGCCCGTTTTCACACTGAAGGTGCGATTGTGACACTGCACATAGCAGGTGCATGTTTTTGTTTAGTGAAGGGCTTGTTCTGTTCTCCTCAGCACGTTTACCAGCATCTTCCATCATCCTAATCAGAAGGAGAAAACGTGATAGATGTGTTGAGTTAAATCATAATTTCAAGTCGAATAAATGGCCTGATTAAAAATAGATGACTGTACTGGAAACACATTAAAGTTGAATGAATGGTTTCCTCATTAAATGAAATAAGCAAATTACAAAGAAAGTAATTACGCAGATACACATAGAAGAGCGGCTTGAATTCACCCTGCTATCCTTTTATTGTTGCTATGATTGCGACCGCATACTATTTTGAATCTCTGTATGGGAGAAGAAATGTCCAGGACAATGCTCGGCGACGCTGATGATTCAGACATATGATTCAGCACATTTATTTCCCTGCTGTTCATTATCTTTTCCCTGTTTTTTTATTTTATTTATTGTGCCATGGAAAGTCTATCTGACCTTCTCTTTATTTAATTTTCAAATATTTTATCTCTCAATCACTTCCCTTTCCATCTCCCCCTCACAGTGCAGCGTTAGCTCATTCTAGTGTCCAATCCAAAATCTATGGCTTCATGCAACTCTGCTTCTCTTCCACTCCATCCTGCTCATTGTCCGCCTCACTTTGCTCTCGTTTTTTATCACCGCCATCTCCCGCTGCTTATGGTCGTCACGCCATCGCTCATCTTTATGCCTTTACAATGCCTCTTATTAAATTATCCCTCATGCTTGGGCAAATTGTTTTCATTCCATTTAACGTTACTGTAACCAACCCTAACCGTGCCACCCCCCACCCCCGCCCCAGCCCCGAACTGAAACCACTCATGCTCGCCTACGTTCCCTTCAGGTGCAGTCGGAGACGTTGCCCAGGGAGCATAATCTCGTCATGACGCGCTCAGGCTCCATGATTGGCCAGGCTCACGGTGGAGGAAGCTGGGTGACTGAGTCGGCCACACTGCCCCTGGCTGGACACAGGGCCTCCCGCTCCGGCTCGTCCCCGAAATGCTCCAGCTCTGGCCAGGCTGAGTCGGACTCCAGCGGAGGAGGAGGAGGAAGTGTTGGAGGAGGTGGAAATGCGAGTGGGGGTTCCTCCACAGATGGACAACAGCAACCCACCAGTGGACGCAGTTATGCCACTGTGCTGCAGGGGGAGGTGTCTGGACAGAGGGACTACACCAGCAGCTTAGGGAGAGGAGGACTGGAGATGGGGAGCAACTTTGTCGTGGCAAGGCCGGACAGGGAAGGTGGAGGGATCTCACTGACCGGGACTCCACCTGTCTACCCAGAAACACCTGGCTTTATTGGGGACTGGCGTGATCGGGTGGGTCTGGGGGGGTACGTTTTGGGCAGGAGGGATATGACCCCGCAGCTTTTGTCCTTCCCACGGCAACCTCGAGGAGCGTATGCTGGAGTGATGGGCTTTGGGGCTGGTTGGGTTCCGGGCATGGAGGCAGCCAGAGGCGCCTCAGGGCCAGGGGGTCCCTCCCTGGCACTAAGGGTGGGCGAGTTCCTGCGTCTTCGCCTTGCCCAGGTCACTTTTGATCCCTCGCAGCCGCCGTATGACTCGGTGCAGGTGTACGGCCTGGAGGGAACAGGGTCCAGGGCTGGATCCCTCAGCTCACTGGAGAGCGAAGGAGAGAAGGATGCAGAGAGGGAGGACTGGGGAGCAGGCCTGGATGACTGGGGCCCCCAGTTCCAGAAATTAGCCCAACTCTTCAAAGAAAGAGAAAAAGAGAAGGATGAAGATGGCGCCAAAAAGAATGACGTGAAAGAGGAGCCTGAGAAAAAAGAGCGAGGAGAGCGGGACGGAGAAGAGGAGTAAGAGTGGGGAAGCATAAAAATGAAACCAATAGGGCAAAGGGGAGAGAGAGGAACAGAGGGAATAGGAGGATGATGAAAAGGCAACCAGAGCTAGAATAATGTGAAGAGAAGTTAAAGGGGAGAAAGATGAAGAGGCAAAGTAATAAAAAGAGACAGAGAAAAATGAGCCGAGGGAGGATGGAGAATGCGAGGGCAGGGGAGGGAGTGATTGATGTAATTTAAAGCAATAAGTGTTGAAACGCTGATACGGTTGAGCACAGATACTGAGACAATGCAGAGGCTGCTTCTGCTCGGGGCAGCGACAATTTGTTAAACGCGTCGGACAAAGAAAAACAACCCAAACATCCAAGACTCGATTTAATTCCGCTCTCACGTATGGAATGCGAAACAGCAGGAAGCGAGGAGGATGGCGTCTCCCCGTCGTCTGCGTTGGTCCAATCTTCTGTCTGCTTGTGTGTTTGTGAGCGAGGAGAGACTGTCGGAATACGAATGCACGAATGCACCAACGTGCGTATGCACATTGTGCACGTGTGAGTTTATGTGTGTGAATTTGTGCATATTTAAAAAGAGTAACGGGGAAATCGTCACATCCAGAGACAATGTAACTACAGGACTGATGATGCCTGAGCGGCAACGTTCGTTTTTTGGGACAATGGTCAAGAGTCAACATCAAACAAGGACGTTTGGAAGCTAAGACGAGACAGAGAGGATTAGCTATATATTTGAATATAAGATAAGTGGGACAGGAGAGGGATGTATAGAGACGGTAACAGACAGGGGAAAGTGAGACGATTGTACAGAAACACTTTTTATATGCAGCGGCAGAAAATTGAATTATTCAGCTCACTATTTCATTTCAAATGAAAATGATGAATCATTTAAATCTTCGGGAAAAAAAAAACTCCCTCCTTTCAGCCCAGGAGGAAAACAGACATTGTGAAACATTTAAATGATTTAAGGATGCGTTCCCCTGTCTCACCCTCCCACCCACACCCGCCCTCCTGACTGTTGGTATGTTTAAAAGGTTCATGTACAAACACAGAGACAGCAGATTAACACACGGCTTTGATTGTACTGCAGTAAATGATACACACAAAAGCATCCACGCATCTACTATGTGGAGTAATGACTGATTTCTATAGGAGTCGCCCCGATGTCATCTCACTCAGAACAAAGTCTGCATGATTTCTAAAAACACCAAAAAAAAAATGGACAACTGCAATCGGTTCCCAGTTTGAACACTACGCCTCCTGCCCAAATTTTAAAATCCACACAGATTTCCAATGAAATCACAGTGAGACGACTCCACAGTCACATCCCACGACAGTTTTTTTTGTTCCCACTAAAGGTCAGGATGCAAATGAGCTGGAGTTTTCAGCTGGAATGCACTTTTCTACCATGTGATGTTCTGTAATAGATAATGAATCATGTCAAAGATTACAGTTGTTTTCTATGATGTCAATTTAAAAAAAAAAAAATGTATGTTGCGTGTAAAATCAATTCAAATGTAAATACCACTGAATATTATTGCTAAAGGAGAGTATATAAGAATATATATTGAAAAAAAAAGATAAAAACAAAACGTCCATGTCCAAACGGAGCTCTGTTGGGACTGTCTGTATGTACAATAGATTAGAAATGGATACATGGAGCTGGACATAACAGCCTCCTGGACTAAAAAATACGTTTTCAACATCTGTGTGCTAAGTGAACTGGTTGGGGGTTTGTTTTGTGGTAGCGCTCATGTGATGGACAAGCAGTGCATTCAATTATACATGTGGCCCCTGGCAAAAGTTGGTTGTGTAAAATATTAGCTACAGGAAGCCTGTGAGCTCGTCTGTCCCACCGAGGAACCAATTTGATGAAAATCCAGTGGAGTGAGGAGAAACTCCCCCACCAGGCATACAACAACAACAACAACAACGACAACAACAACATACAACCAAAATCTGTGTTTCCCCTTCAATTTGGATTCTTATTCTGCAGAAATAGAGAAGATTTGTAATGAGCACATTGTTGTCTTTTGTGTTGCACTGCCTGAGAGATATGGACTCAAGTTTTACACACAGTTACTTTTCTTGAGGAAATAATACAACTAATTATAAAATAATGGAGGTGTGGGACAGTGAGCATCAAATATTATTTTCCAAACCTTTCAGGCCGTGCAACATAAAGTGAGTGTTTATACTGCGTTTTGCTTTACCTAGAACTCCAGATATACCTAATGTTTACTGTTGAATCAGCACCAATCAGCTTTGAGTCGAGGTGTTTTAGTCTACAGAGGAATATGTCCACACAGTGTGGTCTGAACGTAGACACTTTGACGAGACATCCCAGAAATGTGACGATCACTAGTTCACCGTAAAGCCACACACATAGGTCAGGCTCAGGCTTTACCTGTGTTCGGCAGTTTGATTTACCCATGTCAACATCTGCGACTGTCAACAGTCAGATGATAAATCGTGAGATTTGGGTCTGTACAGTGACACTGTGCAGTCTGGATGGTGTCAGGACCAACACACACATACTGCACAACACCAGGAGAAGAGCACAGGGGTGCAGAACCGCGGGGTCTGAATTCTAATCAGTTTCAGCTCATCAACAATATCTCAACACCTTGAAGCTACCTAGACCTGCCTTTGTCTATGAGGGTGAGATCCAAAGTGAAAACGACATTTGGGTTTTCAGAAATCTCATAGTTATATACTCTGTGCCAACCAGGAAGCACAATTCTTCTTCATTACAACATCTTTATTTGTATTATTATTATTATTATTATTATTATTATTATTATTATTATTAATAGCATCGTACTCTTGAGCTCTGGGGACTTGGCAGCAACACAGGCTTTTAGAAAACAAAGATTGACTTTATTTCCAAATTTAACTAAAGTAGAAATTAGGACATGTTCCCATTGGGGTAATATGCACAGAAACTGGAAAATCCCAGTTAATGGGTTTTTACACCAGTGGTGTATGACCTTTTGTTTATTAGGGTTAGGGTTAGGGTTAGGGTTACAGTACACCAGTTTACAGTATATGTACAGTATTATCATGACTGATACATATGTCAGAGGCAAGTCGGAATCATGCCGGTCGCAGATCCTCTGCTGCACCTAAAATATCTGCCGGAGAAGCTGGAATCATTTGTTGTGAGAATAAGTGGTGAATCAATGCAGGCAATATTTTGCTGATATTTGAAGTGAAATGTGCCAACGTCCTCAGTGTCTCTGTCTCTACAGAAAACTACAACTCTCCTCATTTTCATAACACAGTTTACACTTTTTGGGCAAAAGCAATTACCGTAGTATATCAATAAGTGACCTTTCCTACCAGTATAATTATGTGGTTTAGTCTACAATCTTGATTGGCTGCAGGTGTTTCATCTGCTGCTGATTGGTCTAACGCAAAGTTCTGCTCCGGCTGATTGGTCAGAATCAAAGTGATGATTTTCCTGATTTGTCTCATTTCAGAGCGCTGCATTGTCGCGGCAGCTAAACCTCTTGATTGGGCTGATTATTCCACCTCCTGAGCCTGGAAAGTGGCTCAATCAAAAGCATGATTAGCAGAATCAGTTGTTTTAAATAGACTCAAATCCTGCAGTCTCTGCACCACTCCACTGCTCATGTCTGCTCGTTCCAGTGAGCGGACACAAGCGGTCCAGTCCAAAAGACCTTTAGACTGAGTAACATGACCTAAATATCATATGTCATATAACTAAATATTATAAGATGTAGCTTCAAGGGTGCGGGGTTACGATCATGCCCTCTGACCTTAAGGGTCCACTTGACTACGCCTGCTGGTTCTGCACCTCACCAGTGACTTCACTGCACCTGCACGATGTTGATACGATTCCACAGTGGCGTGCTGAACAAAGTGTATTTATTTCTGTTGTACTTTTTCTTTTTGTAAATTTGAATAAAAAAGGAACAGTTTCAAAGCGACGCGTTGGGCCTGCTCTGTGCTCCTTCCCGCTGTCGCCTGCATTTCTGGATAATCAGACTCGTGCTGCCTGCGTGTTCCTGATGTTTGTATGTGTCTGCGAGAGAAAGGGACAGAGAGTGATTATGAGATGTGCTGTGCACCGCATAGAAATCTACCTTGTGTGCCTCGGTGTCTTGTGAATAGGTGGGTTTGCCTTGTCAAATTGGCCCACTGAAATGTTCAAACCGCTGTGTGTGCGTGCGCGTGTGCATGCATGTGCGTGTGTGTGTAAGACTGCAGGATGAAGGAACACCTTGTCCTCTGTGATCCACTCTAATAGGGTGATCTGAGGTCAGTTATAGAGGATGGATGGAGAGAGAGAGAGCTGCAGAGCAATCACACTTTCAGATGTGGGGGGAGAATTCTCTGTTTGTTCGCCTCCAAAAAGAAGAAAAAGAAGAGAAGTAAAAAGGTTTTGAGCTCCACAGTTGCAGCAGATAGAGCAGACATGGCAGCTGCGACACAGTGAGACAAGGCCCCAGCCACTGCGAGCGCCCCTGCATTTTGCAGTGTTGGTCCCCACCGAGTGATGGATAGTGGAGATGTGCATCATTGCTGTGTGACTGAATAGCAGTTTAAAGGGATTTATTACGATAATCAAATATGGAGGAGGGGATTATTTCGACATGATGGTTTAGAGAATGATTGCATTAGCTGGGTCTCCGCTTGATTACAATGATACTACGCGCCTCGAGTAAGGGGAGAGGGAGAGATGGAAGGGGAAGGAGAGATGGAGAGAACCATATTAGCAGTTCATACACAAGCCTGTTGTATTACATTAAACTGCATTTGTGATTGTGTTCGAGCTGATTCCGCAGAGTGCTGAAAAGAAAGCTGTCACCATCTCAGCCACCGTCTGTCACGTCCCATACTGATGAGATCCATGGCCTGACTGGATCCACTGAGGAAACATGCATCTGAAGATGTGACAACAGAGATATGCGTTGCTGTTACACACACACACACACACACACACACACTTTCCACCACCAGACTGATAAGAGTTGTAACCAACACAACAATCTTATCAAGTTACAACTCCGACATGTACGTGTGCCTTGTCTGCCTCAAGCATCAACACTGCAATGCAGCATTCGAGGTGAGATGTGCTGTCATGGCACTGTCAATAATTACAGCATGCATAATTGATGCTCGAATAATGGCTGCACTGGAGATAAAACGGCCTCCGTTAGGGCCACACACCTGGGACTTACTAACTATACACTGTACTTTTAATGTGCTGCAGAATCATTCCATCAGGATAGATAGGTGCGTGTGTGCATGTGTGTGTCTATGAGTATCAGAGATGTTGCAGAGAAATTCAGATTTGATAAAGATGTTTTGTTTACTTCCTGATGCGAGACATCACTTTAGACATCACCTCTTCTCCCCTGTGCAGCTGTTGATGCCCACAAAAAAAACAACTTCATAACCTACTTTTTGAGGTGCATTACCACCAAGTCATTTATTTGTTGAAGGAATTTAAGTAATCAAGTGTTATTCTTGATTTTCTAATAATAGTCATGGTCAGTGTTTTGGTCTGTGTCGTGTTTTGTCGTTTTCTCTTACTGGTTCAAAAAAGGCTGAAAAAAAATCAATTTTTCTTTTTAAGGAAAGAAAGTGCTTTTATTGCAGTTTTACAAGTGTGGGGTGGAATTTGTGATTATTGCAGCCATGGATGAAACTTCAGCTCTTTCAGGGTGAGACGCTGCCCTGGCTCCCTGTGCAGACACCCATGTAAGAAATCTATGCAATCTAGAAAGGAAAGAGAGAGGAGAGATGAAGGTGACAGTTACACTGTGAACTCAGCTGAACAGATGTGTCCTTGCTGATAGGTTTGCGTGTGAGTGGGATTTTCTTACTTTTGGACAGGTCACCGCTGATGTCCAGCTGACTGTAGAGGAAACGCTTGGTATCAAACCGTTTGCGGTGGATCATTTCGAAAAGGACGATTCCCAGCTGCCACACTGTGGCTGGACCAGGCCAGTAGACACCATGCCTGCACCACTCTGGGGTGACGTGTTGAGGGGTGCCTAAAACACACACACACACACACACACACACACAATGATGATGAGACAGTCGGGATGATGAGAGGGCTGTCAAAGTAGCAGACGGGTCAGTCAGAATAAAAAGCAGGTGTCTTACCATAGAAGATGGTGTAACGTGACCTCTTCTTCACAAAGCAGCTCAGTCCAAAGTCAATCAGTCTCACTCGTGGGACACTGGAGCCCGTCTCAATGAGGATGTTTTCAATTTTGATGTCCCGGTGAAAGATGTGACTTTGTGCAAGAGCTATAGCTGCATCCACCAGCTGCTTCACTATGGTCTGTGAGATGGGGAGAAAGAAAGAGAAAGAGAGAGAGAGAGGGAGAGAGAGCGATGAGGGACTGGCTGTGTAGAGCTGTGCTCCTGTGTTTGTCTTTAAGTTGCCACTCATACACATCGCTGATACGACAACATGTGGGACAATGGTAAAAGGCCTGATGTGGATTTTGTTTTTTGTTCAGCTACTGACTGACACGTTTACACGTGGAAGTCATTCACATGTAAACGTGTCAGTCAGTCAGTCGCTGTAAGAGAGTGAGTGAGTCTGACATCAGACCATTTCCCACCTTGACATCAACTACTCAAGTCAAAATTGGATTAATACACTGCAGAAACACTCAGGTCAAAACACTGCATTCATCTCAACTTGAATAAAAACACATGTTTTCAGTATCAAGTAACATTATTAATCTTGCTGAAATGTGTTAAATTCTCTATTTTCTTTTTATGTTTTAAAGGTTATAGGTACAAAACAACACGATCAACTGTTAACAAACAGTGTTTGTGACATTTTCTTCAAAATCTCGCATAAGCTTTTTTCCTCTAATGTTGAGTCACATCTGATTATTACTTTTTGTTTCCCATTAAAGTAGCATGTATCTCCAGTGGGGTAAAATACAAAACCAGGCCTCTGTGCAGTGTTGTGAAGTGGACATGTTAACTCCAATCATTGGTAAATATATTTGGAACAAAGGCAGAAACCGTGGCAGAGACTGATTCTACCTGTTTCAGGTCAATACTTTAGAGGAAAAGGCTTCAAATACACTGGTGCACATTGGAAAGGCTCCAGCAGCTTACCTTGGCCTCCTCCTCCTTCAGAAAGCGCCCGTTGGTTTTTCTGTAGTCTGACAGGTCCTGAGCTGGAACAGGTCTCTCTAACACCATTATTACCTCCTGGTTCAGGTCATACCAGTCCAATAACATCACAGGAGCCATCGTCCCCACAGAAACTTTCATTTTAGCTGTGAGTTTCTGCGTTATAGCCACTTCAGCAGGGAGTATTTTACGATTATGTCTCTGAAACATGACGAAAAAGTGTCAACAGAGTATCATAAACAACAGTTCTATCTATTCAGGAAGTGAGTGCAGGGGGATATACAACAGAGCAGTCAGCATTAGTATTTACCACTGGGCTGCAGAACATTTTGTTCTTCGGGACGTGTTTGATCGCCACCTATAAGACAAAACACTGGTTAGGTTAGGACTTCAATTGTGTGTGTGCATGGGTGCGTCTGTGTTGTGTGTACAAATCTTACTGGTAGGTAATCTACTTTGCGGTAGCCAGCAAACACTGATGCACAGCCTCCTTTGCCGAGTGGATATGTTTCTGTGTATTTTTCCTCAAATGCGGCTGCAGGGACACAGACATATTTTGTTTTACTAACATTAATGGCAAAAGGTCCTGACAATAAAAAATGATTACCATAATAATCTCTTGTTAAAATGTCTCCCCCAATGTTTCCCCCACTGACCTCTTTCTCCATCTCCAGCAGCATGGACCATTGTGTGACTCACATCTGCAACCTCCTCCATCTCCACTGATCTGTAGTCTCCTGGATGCAGACTGCCGTTCTCTGTAAATGAGAGAATAAATAAAGACAGGAACCTCCACTTTTGGAAAGTAACTGTTCAAATGTTTTTCATCTTTTCATCTTTTCTAATCTGCGTGATCTATGGATGTATTTCAGTCAACTGAAGAGTTCAGACACTGGAAATCATGCACTGACTTTTTATTATGAGTGAGAGACTGCTGATAGAGAAGAAATGATCCTAACGTGGCCTGTGGTGCGTTCAGTGCAGTGTACATCCACAGTCAGGTGACTTGTTTTGGAAACAGATGCTGTTTGTGATTCAATGAAACATAATCCTTCAATTGTCTGATCAACCAAAGCTAAAATTCACTTCACCTCCATTGCTCTGGGACAAATGTGTAAATTCTTTACCAGTGTCACTGTCCTTGTTGACGTGGTCAAGGTGAAACTCTCTCCTCCTCCTTTTAGTTCCCTCTGACTGTTTGTCTTCTTCCTCTCTGATTTTCCTCTTCCTTCCTGTAACTCTGTCATCCTGCACAGAGACTCTTCCACGTTTTCTCCGTGTTGGCGTTGGCGTTTGAGGACTGGTCTTTCTTCCAGTCCTGCCAACCTTTGGATGAGTTGTGCTAGAACTATTAACTGTAAACAAGAGGGAAACAATGATCAGTGTGACATGAGCTGTCGTCACTAACTGTATGAAATTGTCTATTTTATCATTTCACAGTGCAAACCCAGATTAATTAATTAATTAATTAGTTGTGTAGCAGCAGGAATCAGGTGTCTGTCCTGTATCTGCTCAGATCATTCAGATTAGTGGCTGTGGGTCATTTCTGTCTGCTGTTTGTTTACCTATATTTCTCCTTAAGGCTCCTAATAGGCGAGTCTTCTTTGAAGAGTCTCCAGTCATCATCATGTTTGAAAACGGTTCAGCTATAAATGTGGTAGGAAGTTGTGAATGTTAAAAACCGAGGCTCTGTGTTGACACTGCAGGCTCAGCCTGTCACTATAAAGGTTTCTGACATTAAAGTCAATTTTAGAATGTTCACATCACAGTCAAACAAGTGTGTTACTGTTCAAATGGAATGTTTGTGTGTGTGTGCGTGCGTGCACAGTTAATTCCCCAGTGTCAAATATGCAGTGCTAATGTTAGCTTAACTAATTATCCCTGGCTAAGGCTCGTTGGTGCAGCTGGCTCGAGCGCTTCCCACGACCGGACATGACGTCAGGGTCGCGTTGGCAAGTTCATTTCCCTGTTGTCACTATTTAAATTAATTTACTCATGTATCCGCACACAATCATATTTTAGTTTGGTTCAAATTAGCAGAAGTGGGTAGGTAATAAATGTATCCATGGACTGGTGGCGGTTTTAGGGCAAAGGTTTATTTTTACTCTGTTACTTTTCAGTGCATTAATGGCGTTGAGTTTATTTCTTTACGCCGTTGGGTCAGGTTAGCTGGCCTCAGGTCTGCTCCCCGTCACAGCCACGCCCACATGCTCTGAGCACATGACGGTGCTCAGAGCAGCATCATGGCTCTTACCATAGTGTTAGCAGCCAGTGTTTATTGACAAGTTTACAGCGGGCTGAAGTGAGTAAACCAGAGAAGCGTGTTAACAGCTAGATTCTTAATTTAATGCCATTAATAATGTTTCCCCAAAATTTCGTATTAGCAGTGTTGTGGGTCGGTAACCTAGCAACGCTAGGAGGTCCGGGGGCATACTCACCCGGAAGACAATTAATTATTGGAATTAAAGCAGTTTCCTGCTACGTGTATCGGGCTAGCCAGCTGCTAGCAACTTTTAATGAATCGAACAAATGGTCAAGTAAGTTAATGTGACTTGTAATGTTACCTCAAGTGTGGTCATTCGTTGTTTGAGCCGCTGCAGAATGCAGCTGTTCCTCCGCATGCTTTCTGCTGTAATGTAAACATTCAGGCATTCGGCTCACAGACTGTAACCACAGATGGTATTCTACAGGTGAAGAAGTGAATACACCTTTATTCAATAGCTAACTGCATTATCTTCCACTGAGCCTAAAAAGTCATCTGATACTTTCTAAAAATGTTTTTTTTAGAAAGTTAAGAGACTGGTCACGTCTTCTACATTTTGTTGGTTTATTTACCAAATCTCCTCCATTTCTGTTGTCTGGCAACCTCACAGCTAATTAAATTGGTCTTTTTATTGATCAGATAGGCGCCAGTTTGCCTCTGTGTGGCTGGCCGTGGTCTCAGGGAGAGAAAAGTGGTCCGTAAGTGATTTTATGTTCAGTTAGATGATGTGATTAAAAATAAGTTATTCTTTTATGACTTTCCTACTAGAGCATGTTTTTACATGTTCCAAATGACATGTTTGTTTCGTTATGCTTTCTCCCTTCAAGGAGCGTTATTATGATGCCGAGAATGGGACTGAGTACATTGTCTGGAGGATTCAAACTATTCAGAGAGGCACTGTTAAAGACAGACGATCGTCATTTGGAAGTAACCTGCAGTAATGGTGGAAAAATGTATGTGGTCACAACAGTCACTTGGGTCAGTGGTTGCCCTTGTTACATTGTTTTGCTCCTGCCAGTAATTAATTAATTGACTGATTGATTGATTCATTTTCTTAAAAGTTAGGTAAACTCTGTGTAACCTGAGGGGTTTTAAAAAGCCACATGGTAGCAGGATTGATAAATGGGCATTTTCCCACATTGTGTAGAATCAGGCAAAGGATCATCTGGTGAAGCTTCCTCCCATCACTGGGTGAGGAACATTTGCTAGCAGCTGATCCTCCTGAGGATGGTACTGACGTGGATGATGACTTTGGTGAGCAGTTTGTTTTTATTGAACTCATAGCTGTGAAGTGAATCAGCATGTGTAAACAATTACATATCAGCATGATCTATTAAACTGGATTGAGATATGGATATGATGTGAAATTATGATCTGAAAAATATTAGTTGACATTGTGTTTACTGTATTTTGAACAAAACATGAAAAGCATTTAAGCTTTGTCTCAGCTTTTTTGCTACAAATGTCATTGCACCTTTTAGCTTGCTCAATACTGATAATATCACAACTATGTAATCCTCATGCCTCTAACGTGTGTGTTTGTCTTCTCAGGCTGGAACAAACATCCAAGAGCACCTTGATGCCATCACCACCAGCACTCAACCCTGTTGAGCCAGGAAGAATGCAACCCACCAGTCCCTTACCATCGTTGACGATGAAGAATGCCATACCTTGCAGGTCATCCACTTCTCTTGGTGCTTTTGATTAACTGCTTAAAGCACATTTTGTGTTGAGCACATCATACATCTCCATGTTTGACAATGTGGACACGTCCATCCAAACTACTGTGTGCAAAAAGTCAAAGAGAGCCCTTGTGTTGCAGTAGTTAAGGAAAGGTTGTTTCATTAGTGGTTGAAGTTACGCCAATATCATGACGTGATTTTTTTTTTGTCTGGCTGACTTAACTAGTTGAATATGCTTGTTAGGCATTTACAGTTGGTTCATGATTACTTTGCCAGAAATGTGCTCAGACTGAATATGGCAGTGTGTTTAGTACTTTTTCAGGATTTCGAAAACATACTGAATATATTGACCAACAGGTTCACACTGATGATTATATAAGCAGTGCGGAGAGTTGATGACAACTAATGTAGATGAGACATCCACAACATCTGAACAATTGACCATTGGTTATTGGCCATTACCTTGCCTTTAAGGCCTGGCTGCATCCTGACAGGAAGTGTTGCACATCAGTGAGTTGTTCTATTTGAAACCATTTGATGTTCAAATTAAGTATGGCACAGCAGATTGCTCATTGTATGTTGTTCCTTATTGACATTTTATGCAGAAGTAAGGTCAGTGTTTAAGGTGGTTTTGGTATTGTTCATGAAATATTCCTATAGATTTGGACTGACAATAAACTCACCAGATGCATTACTTTGTGGTAACTGGTGATTTGTTTTTGTCCATTTATGGTATGTTTGTAAAACTTTACTGAAAACCAATTAGATGACACTACAGATGAGTAAATTAATTGTCAAATTAAGGCCACTGAGATTTCATTTTATAAATAGTGTTAAGTTTCAGAGACACTGGGCGTTGTTTATTGCTGTTTGAATTGTACATAGTGATGTATTCTTACTGTGATAAGAGTTAATTATAAACACAGTAGTGTGTAACACCGGCACTTAGTAGAGTTATTTGATAACTTTTCATAACTCAATGCATTGTTGATGAGCATTGGTATTCAACTCAATTAGAATCGATTTGTTATCACAGAGGAGTTAATTATCAACACAAATGAGAATAATATTTACACTCTTCAGAGTCACTGAACCTGTCGTGTTGAATTTAAATAACATTATACGATGTAAGGTAATGTTAAATGTTGACTCATTTAGAGTTAATTTAACGCTTTAATTTGAACACTCGGACAAGTGTTAAATTAACACAAATTCTGGGACCGACTGGGACCAAATACACTTGGAAATTGTGTTATGATTTGACTCTTATGTGTTTCTTTAACACAGCAAGATGAGATTCCTCATTCTGTTTGAACCTCCCTGTCTCCCAGAATCCCTCAGGCTATTCAGCTCAGTTTGTGTGTGTTAGCGCGTGAGCGTTACTTTGTGTGTACAGCGTGTGTCTGTACTTGTGCCAGTTCATCTTTTGCGTTTGAAGTACAAATGCTCTTTAAAGGCAACTTTGAAACACGTGTAGAGTCTTAGGGATTGGGATGAATTTCGGCTGCAGCTGTGGGTCTTCATGCTGCAGTAAGTGTGAACTCAGCCTCCCGCGTGTCTTTTACCTCCCCTTGTCCATGTTGTTCCTACACCTGTCCATTCCTCCTCCTCGCCTCCCCCCGTCTTTGTCCCTCTTTCTGTCTCGCACTCGCTCGCTCATGCGTTTCACTCGGGACGCACTCAGAGTCCACTGGCTCATTTGAAGTGGAAAATTAAATCTTCATTAACAATCTTAATTAGAGTTCGATCTCCCCACAGCAAACCGACAGGGAATCCATAGTGTAGCGGGGGGAGACCTGGAGCTGGAGTTGGTTTCGTGAAAGGTGGTGGTGGTAGCGGTGGGGGATTAAAGGGGGTAATTAGCAAATGGAAACTTCAGGGTAAATTACACAAGAGGTATTTACACTTCAGAGGCAGGGGGATGGATGGAGGTGGTGGATAATTAAAGTTGTGGACGCTGAAATGATGGTACAACATGTGTGAAATGTTGGCGAGTGCGCGGCTTGTGATTCCGCATTTTTTTGCAAACCAGTGTTCAGTGGGAGAGACTGGAGGGGGAGTTTGGGGGCATTATTGGTCAGGAATCTTTACTGAAACTCCTCTTGCATTCCAGTGACACTGTGTTACTTGTGGCGACATAATCCCTTATCATCCTTCCATAAGCACAGGGCATTCGCCTAATACCAGGCAATAGTCATTCAAAGACACTGCTAAGCATGCGGCCCAATGCTCCTGCTCTTATCCACATTTACATTCCACAGAAAACTATTGAACGACTTGCTAAGATGCATGATGTTCCCCAAATTATAGCAGAAAACTTTTTTTTTCTCTTTGCAGTGCTTCCTTTCAGTATCTTCAGTACATGATGACATTTCTCACTGCAGTTCTAGCTGCTCTAGTTCTAGCTGTAGCAGTCCCATCAGAACCCATTAACACCTCCCCCAGTGGTCCTCTTTGTGGAAGACATGAGGTGAGAGGAAGTGACATTTTGGCCTGAAGGAAACAAGGCAAGTTGACTTAATTCTGTGACAGAGACAAATCAAATTAATACAACGCAGTGACACTGGGTTTATTCCCCCAGAGCAGATTATCAGTTTTAGCTGTCCAACATACAGACATGCACATGGTCGCAGAATATTTCTACATGGTGAGGGCAGGAGATAGTGTCTGGACCCTTGTTTTATTTATTTGCTCTGCAAGGTTTCCTGGGAGCTGAGCTGCTCGGGCGCTCCATGGAGGGTGATCATATCTGTGGTGCTGTTGCCGTGGCGTCTGAAAACTCCAGAGAAATCATGTTTGTGTGTATGTGTGTGTTTGTGTGGTTTAGAAAGTGAAAGACTCTATTTACACAGCCGATCATTAGAGACAAAAAAGAAAACGAGAACATGACAGTCAATTATGGCCTCACAAACACAGAGCCAGAGCGAGAAAGTTAAGTATGTTCATTAGGCCTTTGAGTCAGACTGGTTAATTGTTCAATGAAGTGAGTGGAATAATAAGTTGAGGGGGGTGTTATGCCTTTGGTGGAACATTCATGGGGATTTATTCTCATCAGCTGTGCCTCTTATTGTCCCCCACAGATCACGCTGAATTGTTTGCAGCTGAGGGCTGCAGAAAACACAGAGCCAGTGTCTGGTCAGCTGCCTGTGTATGTGTGTGTGCGTGCGTGTGTGTATATGTGAGGTCATTAGGAATTCCCTCATCATTCGCCTCTCGCATAACAGAAGTCATCTATCCTAATTACTGGACTCGACTTTTGCCAAATAACCATATCTGTCAATCTGAGTGCACACAGTAGTAGTTCAGCTTTCAATATCGTGTCTGTGTTAGAAAAACAAAAATGAAGTAGGTTAAATTTACTTCCTTACATAAATGATGAATATTATGTTTCAAAGATAATCACAGGTTCACTCAGTACAATGGATTTTTGTTTGCTTAGATTTGGAAAGATGTATAAACAGTGCATGGTGTGAGTGCTACATAGTTTGCTTTGTTGTTCATTATATTCTCCATTTCTATATATTCTAGTTATATTCTAGTCATTTTTGCAGACGAGGATACAGAGCCGCCTACATGCATTTCCTCTCTGCTGGTGATGTAATATGCTGCTGTTACTTCATTCGTATTACTATTAGTGTTCTATTATTGGGATCGTGCCTGTTCCAGGGCTTGTACTAAATTCTCTTTCTGCTGACTTGTTGGTTTTCCTACTTGTGGGACAATGCAGTCAAACCACTTTTATATACTACTGCTCAATATATTAGCTATCGTCAGTCAAATAGCAATATGCACACAAACTGTACTACATAGTAAACGTATGTGATAAAAATACCACATAAATATATATACAATATATATAATAAATATACGCAATATAATAAATCAGGCTTGATAGACAATATAACCATTTTTAGTTCACCCTTAAATTAGTTTTTAGATTATTAAGACCATAAAGATACATTTATTAATTGTCTGAAAATTAACTTCGCTAACAGAAATGGTCCAACTGCGTTCTGACCTGCAACACAGACACAAACAGGCCAACCCAGCAACATGCGTGCCTGCTGCCACCTGCTGGAATAATAACCTCTAAAAATGTCGAATCACTGCTGATGTTTATTCAGAGGCTGTCTGCAGCTCATCCCACCATGTTCGCACAGACCGAGCAACCTTCACAGATCATTTGCTCATTACAGGGTTAACTCACTGGTACCGACTGTCATACAAATTCACACGCTGATATGATGCAAATTCATCATTCTGCATTCTGAGTGAAAAGAAATCTAATCCTGCAGAGTAACGGCTGAGGAATCAAGTATTAAGTATGAAGTAGTTTGTGTATCTGGGTGATTCAGCACCAGACACATCCCTAGCATTGCTGTGTCTATAAACTAATGCTTTAAACTTGCTGCATAAGGTTTATCAGCATACTTAATAAAACTAGCATGAAGTTACTTAAGAAACCCTGCAGTTTAAATAGATGTCATGAAATGTAACGCTCCATGGGAATGTAACGCTGGTAATGTTTACATGTTTGTCTTTGGTTTACATGATCCCAAACAGATCTTTCAGAATAAACTGTCCCATGAACGTGTATTAATATATAATCAAATACTTTGGCTTTTTGTTTTTTTGTTTTGCTTTTTCTTGTCTGATGATCACAGACTTTGAAAGCTTTCAACCCGGGCTGTTTTCTTCACACTCTGACTAAATGTGGTTCACAGATAAACTGCAAAAACAAGCCCCTGGGCAAAGATAATCTTAAACTATACTGAGTTTCTGCAGAACTAAATCTGATTTCCCAAACATTATCAGCCACTACTAGTGATGTTACTGCAACAGCAACACTGTTTGCAGAGCTCAGAGTCGCAGCTCTGCCTGAAATGGGTTTATGGTCTTCTCTGATGCCTCCCAGTCAGCGATCATTTTCTTTAATCCCATGTCCATCAGTCTGCTCGACTTCAAACTGCCGCTTGCATCCTGTTTCCTGCCCCCTGGCTTTAGCTGTGGTCATTTAGCCGTGATTCAAGAGTTAGTGCCAAATATCATAAACTGGGCTGTGCTGAGAGATTGCCATGTGAGGTTCCCTTAAAGGCTTTTTGCAACAAGATACAGAAAAAATCATATTGCTCTCTCACCGTGTTTCAGTCTATATATTTGCTGCTAGAATAACATTTATGTATGGACTGAGTTATTTGCAGCTATAAAAAAATAACAGTTGGACTGTTTCATGGAGAGATGGTGTATGTGCAAGAAGCCTAATAAGGCTATGAATTTCTCTTCATGCAAAACAGACTTTGAGTTGGCATCTTTGTATCTGAGTCTAATAGCTGTTTGTGTTCTGGATTTTTCCCCCAGCTCCAAATCAAAATAATTGCCTTTTCCATTTTTTTCGGATAAGGCTCAATTCCCTATTGAGCAGCAGCTAGCAGAGGTCAAGAGAAACTCCCTGTGTGGGACTTCAGCACAAAAGGATGAGATTAAGAGTGAAATACAATACTTCATTCGGTCTCAAGATAACAATTTAATAGAGTTTATAGACTTATAGACTCAGTGGGTTTATAACCCAGCTGCCTCAACTGCTTTCTCTCCGATCACTGTCATCAGCCCCCTGCTGATGCTCCGGTGGAAAATATAGACCACAGCTGCTTCTTTAATAGCTGCTGTGAGGGATGGGCAAGCAGAGCTGTCAATAAAATTAAGGGTTTGGACGGAGGAAATTATAAATGGTGGCTTGGAGAGTTTAAGTAATGGCCCAGATGAATAAAGTGGAGCAATTGGTCATAATAAATCCTTTGAAAGTGGATACTTATAATTGTTTCCTCTAAAAGTGGTGGGAAGGAAGGAGTTGAATATCAGGCGTTGTATTCCAGATGGTCCATTAGAAAAAAAGAGCAGCTTAGCTGTAATTCTCATAATAGCAAATAGTTGAAATAGTCAAATTCAGTTTATGGAATCTGAATTTGAACAACAAAGCAAAAGTAAAAGAGCAAATATTCTACAATACATGCAGAATAACTGTAGATGTGTCACTGCTTAATGATGGAATGTCTTGCATGTAAATCCTTCCTTGGTTCCCAGTGATTTGGTGCGGCTACGTTTCCCTGATTTCGTGATCCTCAGAGGGAAAACAACAATTGTATCTCTGTCTATTGTGTCTATTCTTCAATTGTTAAAATTGTCTTTACTCTCACAGAAGAATCCTTATTGAATATGAGATAACCATCCTCTGGGAAGCATGAATCATTTCCTTCTTGAACGCTCCATCAACATTCCTCTGCCGCTTCAGGCGAAAATATCACCTGACTGCAGAAGTCATACGCAGTGGTCCCAGGAGGAGAAACCACTTTAACAGTGATGTCTTAACAATCTCTCCTACAGCAAGATCTAAATATTACACTGATCATTTCATCACGTACTCTGATGCCGTAGTATTTAATTAATATTTTGTCCTGCTGTGTGTTAGAATCTCATTTCATCTTTCGACTTGTACAGACTGAGCATGTGGCTAATATCCTCCACAACGCAAGACAATGGCGTGCATGAATTTGCATAAACCAAACCAGCAAAATCAAATGGGAGAGATTACACACAAACACAGACAAACACACAAACACCATGTGAGATCATGTTTATTATAACAGTTTCATATTAGTTTTAATCATGCAGCCAATTAAACAGAAGCCTATTATTAGTGAGTGTATCCTTGACAAAGGACTTTTTTTTTTTCTCTTGCGTTGAAGACTGCTTGATGAATTTCTTTTCCCACATCTCCCCTGCTTGAAATAAAAGAGGAAGGACATTTGTCACTTGCACAAAGCCAAAGATAACAGTTCATCCTCGGTTTGTTTTGCTGCCTCCTGGTTATTGAAAAGTAATTTGATCTGAAGCCTCAGATTGATTAGTGACTCTCCGTCCTGTTTGTGCTCCTGCTGCAGACTGTCTGAAGGTGCAGCTGTTGTGAAATGGGCTCTGTCAGAGCACAGGGTAAATTGCTGTTGATACCATAGGTCCTGCAAAAGGGGGTAATGTTATTTTTTTTTACCAAGCCGCCAGTTTCATCTTCTCTGACATTTTTACGTGTGAAGCAGCGAAGACTGTGCTGCATGTTCAATCTCGACATTAATAAATCATTAATCCTGTGGTCGGTCTCAAACACTCCTCAGGAACTTCCACTTCAAATTCCCACTTAAACTTCCACAAAACTTAAAAGAGTAAAACTATTCTGAAGACAGAAACATGAATGCTCAATAAAGTTTTACAAATAATAAACATAATCATATATTTTCTTTATAGAGCACATTTCAAGAATCAAATCACACTACAAAACAGCGCGCTGAGGTGAGGCTCGTGGAATAGTGCCCGAAAAGCACATACTAAACAGCAGATGAAATTAAATGAGACATTAAAGGCTGTGGATGATGTGTTGTGTTTTTGTGTAGACAGTTGGTTATGTGGTGAATGGAGGTGGAGGTTATCAGGGCCTGGTTGCAGAAGGCTGTGTGACTAATGACTAATTAGAAGCCAATACAGAGATGTTCTGAGCTATATTTGAATTTTACGTTGAGTTTTAGAATTCTGTAAAGGAAAGGTTATTTCCAGGAAATGTTCTTGGACTGAGTATAAGGCAACATAACATAAAACACTGATAAACAGGCGCAGGCCTGTTATACCCTAAACCTTTCTCCTCTCAGCTTCTCTCTGAGAAACAGACTCGCCTGAGGGCCAGATCTTCACAGCAGTCTCCACTACAAATATCTTTAACGATAAAAAATAAAAGAAATCGATCAATTTCTCGCTGCAACAAAACTCCTGCAGCTTCTATTTCCATCTGGAGATTTCTATCAGTCCCACCAGTGTCTGCTGGATGGAATCGGCCTGTAGGAGCTCAAGTAAAGGTTATGAAAGTTTTACATTTGTGAAATGTGTCCAGAAATACTCACATCCGTCTATGTACCAGCTATTGTACGCCTGTGAGAAAACTACATGGCTCTGGATCTACACCAAATAATTGTACATTTAGATTTAGGAGGCTGTGAAAATAGAATCCATGGAACAGATAAATGTAAATGGGGTCATGGCACCTAAAATTATGAGTTAGATTTTTTTTTTGGTCTGGACGGTTTCTGATCTGTCTTTTCAGAGGGGAAGTCAATTTCTGTCCAATCAGAGAACAGCTTTTACTGTCTAATGGAGGACTGCGTGTCTGCTCGCCACTAAAATAACAGGTTCATCTGTGCTGATGTTTTGTCGGATGTGAGTGGTTAATAGTTCATACAGTGTCATCTGTGCATTGAGCAAATAAAATATGATTTATTTAACTACAGAAAAATCATAGTATATAAAAACTTATAAAATAATAGTAAATAAAAATGAACATCATAACAAAGATTACACTCAATGAAATGCGTGCTGTTTGCACCGTACATATAAGTAATGCTGGAAAAACTGATTAAGTCAATTTACTCTAATGCAGCAGCAGGGTAAATCACATTATAAGTCATTTCTCTTGGCGTTTACCAAGTTAGGTTCATTTCAGTACTAGTTCTAACTGTTTTGACTTGGACTTGCAGAGCATCAAAGTAAATGAACTGTGCCTCATTCAGCTTGAACCGAACATTAAGTGCTGCTGGTTACGTTTTTTTTTTTTTTGCAGGAAGCAGTTCAAACAGAGAGAACTGCACTCGCTCTCAGCTTCACGCAGAACATGATTCATTTGTAACACACTCAGTGCATGCTGGGAAAAAGCCAGCTCCCCGCCCCAGACAAGGAACAGATGGGCTAAGAAAATTAACGAGTGAATAAATGAGGACCTGCAGGTATGCTTGACTTGGCTAATCACTGACTGACTGATTATACAGTCCTCCATCCTTCACCTAATATTAACATTTATACAAATCTTTTTAATTGTAATGGGAAAATGTGCCTCAGAAAAGGGTCTTATCATGCCCAGTGCATTTGTTTCATAGAAATCATTTGTGTTTTCACTAAATTGTCAACGCATCTGTTCACTTTCCTTGTTTGCTGTTGCTTCTGGTCTTTTCCTTTGTGTTTTGCAAAATCTTTACATTTCACCCATCATTTTTCCTTTATTATGTCACAGGTCAACATGCAAACATAGTAAGAACCTACAATAAGCTGGGAAGTTGTAATCAGTGAAATGCACAGGACTGACACTGATGAATTTTATCCCTAACTGCGTAAACATTTGCCCACTCTTCCACTTGAGATGTTTGCAAACCATATGCTGTTGAACTAAATGGAGTGTGCTTAACTGTGTAATTCTGAAACGCTCACCCTCAGCTAATGCAAGCTGCACAGATGGTAACGTCTCCACCCATATAAAAACTAAACATATTGACTTTTAAAGATGTCATAGTCACTCTGTGTCCCGCTTCATTCCTTCATTTCACAAGGGCCCTAACTATCTCAAGGGCCTGAAGTTAAGAACTGCTTTACTGCAGCTTCAAACTTGGAAATGATGCTAAATAATCTTTCAGGTTCTCCAGGCTGCCTGCATATATGTGTGTGTGTGTGTGTGTGTGTGTGTGTGTGTCTGTGTGTGTGTGTGTGTGTGTGTGTGTGTGTGTGTGTGTGTGTATGAGACAATTGCCTGGCTTTAAATGTGACACATTTTAAACAAAACACTTGTTTTTCTTCAACATGTGTCAGAATATGCCATAGGTAATCTCTTGGGTACCACTTGGGGGCAGCAGAAGCAAGTTATCACCTCCCCATCAGCCTTTACTATGGAATGTATGTACAGTATTGTTTATGATAATGTCCCCTTACACAAAGTGACCATGTGGACTGTCAAGACAAACTCGCAGCCATACATAGTTATGACCATATACAGAGATAAGGTCTATGCAGGTCTGCTCCTATGGAGATACTGTGTGCTGCTCTATACCTTCTACATCCTCTGCTTTGTTCACTGCATACTTCCCCACTGTGTCTGTCTGATGTTAGCTGCCCTGCAGGTAGTTCACTGAGCATTTATCACTTTATGCTAATGGCAGCTGCCTGCTGTGACTGCAAACAGCTCTGACGGCACATTCAGGTGACGACTCTCATCACGACCAGAGACTCTGGGCAGACTGACACAGTGTTTCCACATTGTTCACATTCTTGAACCATATTGATCCTTTATTGAAAGGGGGAGAATGTTGAACATATTGTTTGACCTTTGACTTAGTGACAGGACAAGACAACATTGTGGATCCTTGTCACTCCTGCTTGTGCTGCTATAGGTTTAGATAGTTCGCCTTAATGCTTCATCAATACATGTTATTGATCTGACATCTTCCCGGGAGTCCATGTGCACAGTACAGTCCCCATGTACACTCTCAGGATTGTAGATGCAGCTACACTGTGGATCAATGACTGTGGTGTCAGCTGATATGTCTGCAGCTGGATTGTTGATTTACAGTGTATCTCAGACTCCAGAGCTACAGGTTCAAGATCTGACACTCAACAACAACAACACGTATAATCATTCATTATATTATCTTCTTATCTTAACTGAAAAAAGCCACTTACTATCTTTCTTTACCTTCCTCGGCCAGCAGATGGATGTGTTGTCAGAGAAATAACTCAGCTGTCATCAAATGATTTGCAAATGAGCCACACTGATGACAACACAACAAACTCCATCTGCTGTTAAAGACCCCGACATATAACTGTAAGTGCTGTAAGTTAGTGGACCTTAAAGTTAAAGCAAACCACTCCGCTTATCGTCTTTTAGTAGAAGCAGAACACTTTGTATGTGTGGAGGGGGACTTTCATATATTTTTAGCCAATGTTTACAAGGTTTCACACACACATTAACACTGATCCTCGCATCACTGCTACACAACTGTGTCACATGGCCTGCACCTCTCCTGCCTCCTGCTACAGTTATATGTTTCAGGATGTTTCTTCTTCAGGAGGTGCGACAGAGCCACAAAACTAAACTCAGTATCTGACAATGAGTTCAGTTATCAGACGTCTGGGACCCTGCGTATGTCTGGCGAAGGACAGGGGAGCCCATTCAGCATCATGTCCAATCGATGCTCTTTTCAGAGTGCAACAGATCAGTGGAGCCATGAAATCAAAATGTACAGAGTTCAAGCTCATGCTTTTTATCTGCTCTTAAAAGTTACCCTCCACATACTCACTGACTCGCTCTCCATATTTTTACCCCGGATCCACCAATGCACTAAATAAAGAGATCGGACAAAATGAGTCCTTGTCACAGCAGGAGCCAAACTGAAGCCGAGTGTGCAGCTGGAGCTGGAGCCTACATGCAGACAGTGGAGCTGTCTCCATGTATCCAGCTGCTTCACGCTCTCCCTCTCTCTGTCTGTGTATGAAGGCTCATTTAGCAGCTGGCTGCCATGGAGTCAGTTTTCTCAGGCGGAGTCATTGCTGTGAAGGTCAGCAGAAATTTACGGCCCCAGAATAAATGGGAGTCAAACTCTGGATTACTATTGAGCAAGTGTCATTGCTGAAAAACGCAATAATGCCAGGGCTGTGAGTGACAGTCATGAGCTACTTACTTACTTCATTTAATTTCCACACTACTTTGTGCTTTTCAGGTGGAAATACTGTACGAGTTTAGAGACACAGCTGACCAATCACATCCGAAAGTAGATCCTCAGCAAAATGAAGAATTATCTGTTTAGAAAAGTTCAATCGTCCTCTAATCTGACATCAGAAAGGTGTTGGCGGAGCTAACTAACAACCTCTAAGCATTTTAGATTTGTGACCCTTTGAACCCTTTTTTTTTAAATTTTACTTAACTAACATCTTTGACATAACTTTTGAATTCTCACATTGATGCTCCTTTCTCCAGTAAAAGATCCGACTGCTTCTTCCATCACTGCAATATGGCGACAATCGCAGCATCAGCGTCACATCTATCCACATTTATCAAGCAGTTCAGAATATGTCACTGGAGAAACAGTCTGGTACTCACAGTCATGGGCTGTGGGATTGATGTTTACTGCCTTCAGCCAGATGAGGGCAGTGCGTCACAGCTCTCTTGCACATCCTGTGAGATGAGTGGGAATCTAGCACATCCTATATCCCGAGGAGGAACCAGCCTGAGGTGATTATAGCGAACAGATTGAAAGGCGGCTTTGAACCATCATCTTGAGTTATCACTGACATCAGCTTCTAACACTGTCATATCTGCTGCCTGCCGTGTCACACAGCAGCAGATGTGGCTGCTACCCCCCCCCCCCCCCCCCCCCCCC
>JAFBJQ010001700.1:574733-608272 GCA_016785345.1 Trinectes maculatus
GTGGCCTCTCCCCCCCCCCCCCCCCTTGCTGCTTCACTCTTTCTGGATGTTTGGATTGTCTCACCTCTCCCATGTACAGATGCTGTGTTGTCTTGTGTGGTTAGCGTCCGCCATAATGTGTATCCCATGCTGCCTTGCTTCATATTGCTTCACACAGCCTCCTTTCATTGCAGCCTTGTTTTACATAAGCAGATCCATGCACAAACAGCACCCACCTAAAAGCACTGAGGGCATATTGAGCATCTCACCTCGCATCTATCAGCTGCTGCACTGATGAATAAATAATGGGCCGTCCTTTCAAGTGCGCCTTTGAACAGTGCTGAAGTTTTTAACCCCATGAAAACTGGAGACAGCTACAGTGTCCCAGTCCTTTAGTTAAGCCTCTGGAATGATGCCCCCCACTGGGTCTTCATTCATCAGGGTGAAGTATCAGCAAGACACAGACACAAAGGTGTCTCACACACACATGCAAAAAAAAAAAAAAGTCTTCTATATGCATGCACGCATATAAAAGACAGTGCACATTTGTTCTAAGCTGCACAACAGACACTCTCGTTGTGTGGCTTTAGAGGCCCTCAGGGGCCAGATCATAGAGATGACACCAGAGCCTGCTGCCTCCACCACCACACATTTATTTGCGTCTTTATGAGAAACATTTGTCTAATTTTGTTCTAATTTTGTCTGCATCCAGTGATGACATTGAGGAGTAGCAGCCATTCAGATGAGCGTGGGAATCATACATCATTGTTACTTTACAGCTTGAGTTTCAACCTGGCCCCCGAATCCTCCGTCTCAAATCTTATCGCAGCCTCTGAGTGGTGAAATCCACTGAATGAAACCCTGTGAAATATGGCGATGGGCTCGCATCATTAAGGAAATACTGTCACGGGGCCACATTTATCAGCAAAGCTTTCTGCTTTGACATAATAAAACCATTACTTTTCCATGAAGAGCTATAGTTCAAAGACTGCTCAAGCAAATAATCACATTTACTCTGACACAAAGCAGGAGGAGACAGGAGAACACATGAACCTGGGTTCATTTTATTATTATAAGTGCTACAGGAGTTTTGTCCATTTCCAAACGCTCTGCTTATATCTCATGTGATATGAATGAATGACTGAATGAATGAACCAATAGCCTCTTTTAGACACAGAAAAAAACTTTTATAGTATAACAAACATCAAATATTCAAATGTTTAAACATTAGTGGAAAAAAAACTTTCATTTTTTAAAAAATAAATAAAAGAACGTCTCACAATGTTTAATTGGGTTTAGTTAGTCATTAGTCTCTTGGGTCTGATTACGGAGTTTCATCATCCAGCTCTCAGCTTCTTTCAGAGCATCATCCAAACAGCTGCACGCGCCACACGCTCTCTGCTTTCATTTCATCCTCAGAAGTATCAGCGAGCACCAACATTGATTATTGATTTATAAAAAAAAACAGCTGCTCACGTGTGAATGTTTACTGTTGTTTACTGCTGCACGTTCTTGTGTTTATTTGTTTCCTGCTGGAGTCGTGTGAGGGAACGGAGATGCTGCGGGTCTGTGACGTGCGCGTGCAAACCCCTCACCTGTTTACATTCAGCTCTGAGTGCAGACCATCACACTGTTAAAGTCGTGTTGCAGAGGGGGCGAGGAGCACAGCAGCCTCTAACCCTTCCCCCCCCCCCCCGCTCTCTCTCTCTCTCTCTCTCTCTCTCTCTGCCATGTGGCTGAGCGGAGTCGGAGGCGTCCGTCTCATTGTGCAGAGCCTGAGTCAGTGTGTGTCGCTGCTTGCTGCGGTCGGATCACCTGCAGGAGCAGAGGCAGGGGGGATCACTGATCTGCGGTCAGTGGTCAGAGGAGCAGACCGGGGAGAGGAGAGCACCATGGCGTGTAAAGACGCCCCGGCTGCGGGCTTCGTCAGTGTCAGCAGGGACATCACAGGTGAGCGCTGACGGACTGACGTGACCTTTGTCACGGGGGGGGTCTCGTGAGAGGACAGTGGGGGTTCGGAGACAGTCGATTTGTGTGTTGGATTGAAACGGAGCGCGCGGCTGTTGTCACGCGCGTGATGATAACAATCGCGTCGTGTTCACTTTTGACTGTGTTTGGCACCGTGACGATGAGCTGCGGTGAAGTGTGTGTGTGTGTGTGTGTGTGTGTGTGTGTCCACTGATTTGTGTATCTGTGAGAGTTGGGCACGTGCAGCTTCGGCGTGCCTTCATAAGGAGTTTTCGTCTCCTTCCTGTCCGCGCGAGCGCGTGTGCGTGGGAGTTATCGTGCGACTGGGAGCTCTTTGCGTGCGTGCAGCAGGCGGCGTGGGTTCGTCGCGCGCACGCACACACACACATACATATATACGCACACGTTTGGATGATAAGGCGTTAAAGAAGTTGTGTCTGTGAGTTAATTATTCTGACGAGTTCAATCCCGCTGTTTACCTGCTCCTGTCTGTCCTCGTGACAAGATCCTGCATTAGGCCACGAACACACCTGCCCCCTGGGTGAGGGGGTGGAGATTGGTGTGTGTATGTGTGTGGGTAGTGGGAGGTCAAAGGGTCAAGGGAATATGGAAGGGAATTGAAGAGTGGTTTATCCATCCTGCTCCCCCAACACACACACACGCACACGCGCACACACACACACACACACACACACACACTCTCCTGTCTCTCCTCAGTCCTCTGGGAGCAGATGCCGAGGTCACAGCAGAAGGCGTTTGGGGCCACAGAGTGTGTTAAAAGGTTTAAGTGATTGGATCTTACCCACAGCTTAACGTCAGTAACTCTACGTGTCTGTCTGGTCTGTCTGTCGACCTGTCGTCCTGTAGCCTGTATCCCTGCCCTGTCCTCCCTGCATCGGCCGCTGCCACTGATCTCTCACTGATCTCTGACTGATCACTCACTGATCTCTCATTGATCACTCACTGATCACTCACTGATCACTCTGGTACGAGCGTTACACTTCCAGGTTGTTGCTGGAGAATGTGGATAGCAGGAGTCGTGAGTGTGCGGCAGTGTGCGAGAGTTTGGGGAGACTGACACAATGGAGCAGCATGACACAGTGTGACACAGCACGACGAGCTGCATCTCCATCTGCTGGGATCCGCGAGTGCATATTTAGCATGGGTGGCCCCGTGAGAAACTGTGGCTCGTCAGTGTTGCACAGCTTGCAGGCAATATGTGTGTATGTTAGCAGTCGGGAGATATAGGTCGACACTGAGTTGGTGGATCGCAGGTTGTGTTGTTATGGAGGAGATAGAAATGGAGGAGGCCTCTGGTGCGGTTCATTGGGCTTCGGCAGGGTCACCTGGCATGATGGAGCAGAGGCCCCCAAAGACTCTCCATCCATCTTCACATCCTGTGTGTGGCTCCTTTGAGATTAGCTTGACTGCCCCCCCCCGCCCTTCTCTAAGGCTATAAATAGCCCAGTTATGAGTCCTCTTCAGTGAGAGGTTTTGTGGACGTGCATGTGTCTGCCTGTCCTCTTCCTTGTTTTTGTCTTTTTGTGAATTTTCACCTCTGTCTCTCTCTCTCTGTCTCTCTCTGTCTCTGTCTCTCTCTCTCTCTCTCTCTCTCTCTACCTACCATGACGTGATGGTGATGATACTGGGTCATGGCTACAGTTCCTCATTAACACCTTCAATCATATGGAATAGATTTGTATGGAAGATCTCAAACAACGGCTGTAGGGCACCAATGTCAGGTCCAAAAAGTGTCACCTGAATGTTCTAAAGTCCAGCTTACGTTAAGAATGAGTCAGAGAGTAAGTAAGTGTGTGATTGAGTCCAGAATGTATATGTGAATAAAAGTATAACCCAACAAGTGTCTTGGTGAGGTTGTTGCAGTTCTGCAGAACAGCTCCTGTGCTCCTTGGCATTGATTGATCTATGTTTCTGGAGCTCTACTTTTCATGGCTGACAAAACAATCTCAAACTCAAGGTCCACTAACTCACTTTTGACTGGGCCTGATATCTGATATCTCTCCCCTCTTTAGCTCTATGTGCCTTCTTCAAGGTCTCCTACTCCACTGTAGCTGCTGTGCTGCGCTGCGTGTCCCTCGCTCGTAAATCACTGCGGCTCTAAACAGGCACGTTTTTCTTTACGTCTGTAAGTTAGTTTTGCTTAAAAATAAACAGAGCGATCGATAACTTATCTGAATACTCCAGAGACTGGTTTCATGTTCATCCAAAACTACTGTTGATAACTCATCTTAACTGACGAGATCTTTGTTAATAACCTTAATTTGTCTCTCTTGTCTGGTTCAAGTTTCATTGTCATTGTGATCACTTTCCATCGACCGCGCTGACCTGCGTAAAGAGCCCGACGCCTCATTCTTGACCTTGAGCAAACTTTTAATCAGCTGATGGAAAATCTGTTGAAAGCTCCAGAACCAATAATTCATCAGACCTTGAGTGAAAATTGTTTCGTCAACTGTTGCTTTCAAGGTCACATCTCACATCTCCAATACATCGAACCGCTGTCGACTGTATGAAATCTATAGGATATGTTGGTCAGAATGATTCAATTCATTGTGTTACTGTTGATTTGAAATGATGCTGAACAGGTCTATACTGTTCTACACTGTGGTGTATAGACTGTAGGTTTGGGAAAGATCTGTTCCATTGGTGCATCTCCTGCATATCAAGCATTCAGTGTATATTTGTTGTGTCTTATAGATGCACCTGGCACACTGAGTGGCTCTGAGTGCTCCCATGCAGACACCTTGTTAGGAACATGAAGCCTGATCAACAATAACAACTGTTCTGTTGGCATAGCACCACCACCATTAATGCAGAATATTGTCTTATGAGCCAATATTTCACTTCCTGTATCTTCATGTTACCATGGATACAGAGTAAGAAGGAGGAGGAAAATTGCTCCATCCCTCACTTTTCTTTCCTCATTTACCCTGTTTTTTCCTTTCATTAGTCAACAAGCATATTCAAATATATGGATTCACCCCCTTAAAAGCTTTTTACTGCACCTCTGAGTGCATCTCAGGGCAGCACTTTTTATTCTGTTATGTGTTTACATTATGTAATTAGATTTCCTCTCTTTTTTTTATCCTTTCGTTTTCCTCCTCTCTAGAGAGCATCAGGAAGGTGCTGGACAAGCAGGCCATTAAGTTTGTGCGAGCCATCAAGCAGGACACGAGGAGCGGCAAATCAGAGGACAGGATTCTGGTGAGAGACTCCGACACCTTCACCTGCTGCACACCCCCACCCACACACACACACACACACACACACCATCCCCCTGCAGTCACACCAGGTCACCTGGTGGAGATGTTCGGGTGCTGTGTATGATGGAACAGAACGGCAGCGACAGATTGACAGACGCACAAGAAGTCACAGATTACACATCCAGGGACACACACAACAGACGTGTTGACAATCAGGTTTAAGGCAGACGCCGCCTAAGCAGAGCAAAGTGGACTCGATGCCACGGCTTACTGAGTCCATCCTTACCGTTTATTAGATGTGGCAGGACGGCCTGAATGCCACAGGCGAGAGGGTGTGTGTGTGCTGCCCTGACATTGTACATACAAAGGCATCATGCATTTATTTATTTATTTCTGTGTGTGTGTGTGTGTGTGAATGCCAGCGGGTGTGTGGGCAGTCTGTATGTGCAAACCAAGGCCACCGCTGTTATGGAGAAATTGACAATTAGTCAGTCACATTAGTGACTGATCAGGTGCTCGCACTCAGCTGCTGTGTGTGTGTGTGTGTGTGTGTGTGTGTGCGTGTGTGTGTGTGTGTGTGTGTGTGTGTGTGTGTGTGTGTGTGAGCCAGCTCCGTTTCTCCCACAAAGACACACAAAGAGGAGACAGGCTGACACAAAGATCAAAACTGTTAATCTGCACTTTTTTTTCTCGCCCTCTCTGCTATTCTTTCCCATCCCCAGTCCCTCCCCTCTTTCATCCATCTCCATCATCATCACCACACCCACTCAACTCTATTTTTGTCATCTCCTTTCTTTGTTTCTTCTCTCCCTCCCTCCTTATCTGTCCATCTCGATTATTCTCCTCTCCATCACCACCCCCATCCTCCTCCTCCTCCGCCTCCTATGTCCACCCACCACCACCACCACCACCACCACACCAGTCGCCTCTCACTTCTCCTCCATCTCTCCCCTTTGTGCCCTTCCCCTCTCCCTCCATCTTTACTCAGACCTGTAAAGGGTTATTGAGCCTCCTCCTTTCCATCAGAAGCAATTCAATTAGGTCTCTGCCTTATGAGAGTTTTTTACTATCCAAATGGGCCTTGGCTGCTGCCGCTGCTTCCACTGCTCCAAATTCTTTCAAAGGGTGGGAGGCAAGGGAGGTGAGGGGGAGAGAGAGAGAGGGAGTGAGAGAGAGAAAGAGATGGATAAAGGTATTCATTGTAGCTCATTGTCAAGGTCTCCTGTTCTAAAAGGCAATCTTTTCACTCTATTGGATAAACTTGTGTGGATGTGGATGATGGTGAACAGGTGAGAGTTGGTAAATAGACTCTTTGTCTCGGTCTCTCTGGGTATTGGACATATAACATTCACATGCTTGAAATAGTTGTACGTGGTCGGAAAGTGGCTTTTAAGACATAACTGAAGTTTAGCCTTCAACATCGTTCATCTGAGCCTGAAGCCCTGCAGCAGATCTAGTTGAAGTCGAAACAGTAATCTGTACATACTTTTCATTCAACTCCACTGGTTTGTGTAGTTTGTGGAAAGAAGAGTTGTGGAAATGTTATACGTCGAGTGCAGTACATGTACTGCTGCATCTATGGAAGTCTTTGTTCTGCATCTTGCTTTTTCTTTGTCTCCTTTCCCTCGGGAGACTGCTGTGTGTGTGCGTGCGTGCATGTGCGTGCTGAATGTAGCAGCCATCACACACACACACACACGCACACAGAGTCGCCCTCCACCCGGGGTGGGCTCAGCATGAGATCCAAACGACACCCAGGGCAATGCACTGGTGAGCATCAACATCCCCGTTTCCCTCCCTGGATATGCACAAACGCACACACACAAACGCACACACACACAATCATGTGTACAGTTTGACAAGTGCAGGGGGCATCAACACAGAAACACATGGTTCAGCGCATCGGAACGTGGCCACATACACACTCACACAGCCATTATTCGATCGCCCCATTTGAAGATTAGAGCCAACTCAGAAAACAAAGCATCTTCAAAGGCAGAGACCGGGGGGGGGTGGGGGGTGGATGATGGCACGGGAGGGGAGGGCATCCCACTGGAGGACAGGGAATGGAGCACACAGTGAAGGGGGGTTGGTGTGTATGATGTGGTGTGATGCTCCAGTTACCGATTTGGCTCTTCCGCCACTTATTTATCTTGATCAGTCGCTCTCCACTTTCTCTTTGTTGACTTCCCTGCTTCTACCTAATAATGGGCCCATTACGGCTGAGGCTGCCGCTGCTTGACAGGCATGAGCACACTCCGGTGCTCACTTACAGTATTTCCACTTAGTTTTCCCAGTTATCGGGAGGGGGGGTGGGGTGGGGGGCACTGCGCGGGGATGATGATATTTAAAGAGTTGGTGGAAGTAATGAATAATGATGACTTATGGCCGGCGGTCCCTTTTAAGACTCATCCATGAAACTCTTTTCTTACTTCTATATATTATTCCATACATTTGAGTGTGCTTTGAATGTGCAGAGTTCTAGCTGTTATAACACCACCGCTGCTGCTCCTGCTTCTGCCTCTGCTGGACATTGTTGTGTTTTCCTAATGGAGCTGACAGGCTGTGAAGCCTCCGAGGACAAACTCTTGTTTTCTGCTAAATAAAGCTGTTTAGAGCTGGAATCTGTAGCAGCTGGCTGTTAATACTGTGGATGTGCATGTACTTGTTAGTGGAACCTATAAGAACTGAGTGAATATACAGTACAGTACTGCAGTGATGTCTGCAGGTCATCAGAATCAGCATCTTTGCCGTTCCTTCAATCACCCACATGTCTCATTTCCCTCATCTGCCTTGTCTTTTCTTGTTTTTTATAGTTGTTTGCTGCTGTCTGGTTGCCAAGCTGTTATGTTTCTTTTCCTCCCCGAGGGTTTTTAATCTCATCTGCATTGAATGGCCGTGTTCGATCATCCTCCCTCTGTTTGTCTTCTTAACGACTGGAAGTGTTGTCGCCCTGCGTTTTGGTCAATTGTGTTCTTGCCTCAGATAAACTGCGCAAATGACTTGTGGTTAACTGATGTGTGCTGCCACTGAGCACTTGCACTGCTGCTGAATGGCGTTGTACACTTGTATCATGGCCCAATCAGTGAGCTTTCCAAACGTGCCCTGATGACAGTTCCTGGTTGCGTTATTGGAAATGCAGGAACTTGGACTTGAGACTAAAAGTCTGGGTGTCTCAGCCTCTGTGTCATCATTTGTTTTTTCCATCCTTGTCTTGTGCGTCAGCATTATTGAACTGCAACAATAAATCACGGGAGTGAAACTCTGTCACTACACCAGGTCAGGACCTAGTTAGAGGCCAGACATCTCAAAGGTTGGGACATAATCAACTTATCAAAATGTATTACAAACAGTGCTCCTATAGCTGCTTTGCTTCGTTAGTCCCAGGATACATGTACCCGGGACCCAGTGCTGCTGATAGTGAGTGGATTATCCTGGCAAAGTAAGGTAAATGGAATTGAAATTGGACCGTTCCACTGCAGCGTAGGTGCAACTCTAATATACTAAATGGAGTTATGTGCCAGACAGGGGAACGAATACAAGCCTCGGCCTGTCACTTGGAAAAAAAAAAAACACTGATATAAACAAGTGCCTTTAAAATTTATCCCACTAAATCAATCTGACAAGGAAAAAGGATAGAGCCGCTTGAGGATGAGGAATGAGCTGCTTGCTCGTCCGCTTGTAGAAAATGTTGAGATAAATACATTCAAAAAAAAGAGGGACTCATTTAACTGTTCGGCTTGACGGAACAACACAGGAAAGGAAGTACGCTGGGGATCCTCAACTTGAATCTCGCCGTGTGTTGACTCACAGTGTGCGATCAGCCCTGTTCACACCTGCATATGTCAGTTTGGTTTAATTGGACCGTGGTTCGTTTCCCCTGCTTTTGCGTGTGATCTGTTTGGGTCGGTGTGAACTCAGGTGCTGACAGAAACATCCTCACTGGTCCCAAACAAACTACGGAGCAGTTTATTTGTAGCTAGAAATGTGATCCAACCTCGATTACATCCAACTAGCAGTGCTACTGCCTGTGACCAGGTGTGTTTGGCATTGTTATATATAATAATTAAAATATATATATATATGTGTGTGTGTGTGTGTGTGTATGTATAATATCTTGGATGTGGCTTCATAATATGAAGATATTTCCTCGTTACAGCTGCAGCTACACAAGTCTGAGCGCAGTTCATTGACGCTAATTACAAAATGCAGTCATTTGGTATTGTTGCAACATTAATCTCAATCAATTTGTCACCATTGATTCTATATACACTGTAATTCACCCGCTCGCTAACCTCTCATTCCCTCGTCTTCTCCGATCTCATTCCATTACTGATTGGCTGAAACACTCTGTGACAGCTCCCAGTGCAGGTGACAGAGTGGCGTCAGTGTGTGTGTGTGTGTGTGTGTGTGTGTAGGTGCAGGGAACAGAGCAGCACTTTGCCAGGCAACAAATCCTGTCCAGAAGAGACAGGAGGATTTCCAGAGGCTTTTCTTTTGGCATCTGCGACTTCATTAGCACTGCTCAATGAGGCCAGGCAGGAGAAAAGTGCAGAGGAGTGATGGCGTTGACTCTTATGCCAAATTTCCAGTTTGCATATAAACCTGGGCTGGATGACTGCTGTCCAGTCTGGACTTAATGCGTGGAAAGAAAAAGAAAGCGCCGCTCGTTGAACCACATAACGAACCTGAACTTTAATGGTGAAATGGGGCCTTGCTTCCGGCTCAGATGCCACTTTTGTTGCAGAGACCAGTACAGAGGAGCGGCGCCGAGTCAACCCGTCCTGAATTTTTCCACTATCTTGACAACGCCCCCCCTTTTTTTGTGTAAAATGTGTGACGTGCTTGCGTAATGAAGAACATTCCCGCCACATCATCCACCATTGTCTGTTTACAGCTTTTCCCTCGGAGCTGCTCAGCGTGGAGTCGTTTCCTCCGCGAGCAGCCAGGATTCACTATGTGACGGCGCGAGGCGAGAGCTCTGCGCTGTAATTAGGACTGTGCTCGCCTCTGATTAGCACATCACATGTCAGGAGCCAATGGCGGCCAGTCTGTGAAAGCTGACCACTGACCTTCTCTCTCTCCTCCCATGAGATGGAGGGAGAGTGTCTGGAAAGGCCACTCTGACTGTCTCTGTCCTGGTCCCTCTGTATCACTCTCCTCACCGCACCTCCTTTCTCCTCCACATTCATCTCTATCTCTCTTCCCCCATTCTCACATCCTACTCACCCTTTTTTATTTTCTCCTCCCCATTTCCTTTTTTCCTCTCAACCCGTTCACTCGACCCCTGCTGATCTTTCTTTATCTCTGCACGCTCATCTCTTACTCGCATCCATAGCACAGCCCCTCGTTCCCCTCCCATTACATCGCTCTTTCATCCCCCCCCCTCTCATTTTAAGACGTCCTCTGGGTTGCAGAGTGCCTGCTTGCCATCTCTTTGATTTAGCAGCACTGGACTGGCTGGGTTGGATGAGAATCTGGAACATGATGGTTTTTTGTTGTTTGTTTTTCAGCTTTGCATTTTTTTCCCCCTTTCTCTCAGATTTAGCTTCATCTCTCCCCGACTCTTTAAAGCACTCTAAAGTCCACTTATAAAGAAGGACCCGGGGCATCTACGGTCTCACACACACACACACACACACACACACACACACACACATACCCCACCCCCCTCCCCTGTCACTTCCACACAGACACACTGACAGATTGACTGATGGCAGGGTTGTGTTATGATGCTGAGTCTACTCGGTTCCATGATGGTTGTGTGTGTGTGTGTGTGTGTGTGTGTGTGTGTGTGTGTGTGTGTGAGTGTGAGTGAGTGAGTGGGACAGATAGAGTGTAGTCTAAAGCCAACTCAGCTTATCAGGCTATTGTGCATCATTATACGTACATGACAGTGAAATGAAAGCGTATCCAGTATCGGGAAGTCTGACGTACTGAATGCAAATGTGTGTGTGTGTGTGTGTGCGTGCGTGCGTGCGTGCGTGCGTGCGTGCGCGCGCGTGCGCATTTAAAAATGTCCTCGCAGGGCAAGCCAGAAATACCACGGGCGGCCAAAACTGGCACTGATCCTTAGCTTTTTCCCTCGGAGGCAGTGCAGCAAGACACACACACACACACACACACACACGCACACACACACACACAGAAGACCAACAGACACACTTTGATATGCACCATCTCGTTTGAAGTGTAAGACCAGAGCCTGACAGCTTATGATTAATATAAGCCCCCCCACCCTCTGCCCTCTCCAGTGCGTATGCGCACAAACAGACACACATCCAATGAGAGATACATGTTGTTGTTGTGTTATTGCACAGTACACACACATTTCCCCTGTGTGACACACGCCCCCACAGTCAGCTTCAGGGGCCGTCTGGCTCTTTGAACTTGTGCCTCTGACATTGTGCCATCACAGTAAGGGCACCTCCGTAACCCCCCTCCAACCCCCCACCCCGCATTCCTATCATCTTTGCCCACCAGTCCCCCTCTGTCACCACTTCCTCATCCCTCTCTTAAGTTGTCACCCTCCTTTTCCTTGGCTCACCGGGGTCAGTGAGGTCGACCATCTCGTTTTGGAGGATTTCATGGGTGGAAAACTATTCTGTGTGTGGCTTTCCGGATTTCTGATTGATCCGAGGAGAAACGGGTCATCAGAGTGCCAACAAAAAAAAAGAAAGAAAAAAAAAACGCTTCTGGCCAATGGGGCTTGACTTCAGCTCCAGTTGAACTCATTCATCCTCATAACGTGACACTTCAGTGAAAAACAATGTCTCGTTTGTTAAGAGAAATGCTAAAATAACTTATCTGTAACCTGTACCAGAACAGTGGCAGTCTGGTACAGGTTTATCCGCTCCATCCAGACCGTATCCGTTGTACCTGACAGACAGAAAAATATCCCCTATGGATTCACATGGCGTATTGATTGTCTCTAATGATCCGGCAATGGGCTGTAAATGATATATCAAGAGAGGAGAAACTCTACACAAGAGGCCTTGCTGAGCATCAGAGAGTCCGATCGGCATCCGTCACAGAGGCTGCATTATTGATGCCAGTGTTTCCACCAGGAGACCCTCTGTCAGGCTTTCCAAGGGACAATATGTCTTTGTCTTTCATTTTCTCACTGTACACACAGTCATTCTCACCCTTTTCCCTTTGTCCTCCTGTCTCGCCGTCCCATCATGCCTCCCATATTCTCTCCTGCATTTACACTGTATGCCCGAGTTGTCAAACTTTGGAGTTGGGATTGGATGAACTCTCCTCTACAGAGACTCATCCACCGGTTTAGTGTGGAGATTTTTTTTCTTCCTTTGTGCTGGTATCATTCTCTCAGCGTCTTTTCTCTCATTTCCATTCATCTCCCTCTCCTGTCTCCTCTGTGGGAGTCTGTTATGGATATCGGGATAGTTTGGAATTTTGGCCAGTGTTGCTGCGGGATGGTGATGTATAGTGGAGAGGAATCTGTAGGGTTCGTTATTAGGTGGGACATCTCGTGTCTCTGTCCCCTGGCATCTCTTTCGTCTCTCCCTCTTGCTCTTCCATTGTGTGTTTGGTTTGCTTTCTTCCTCTCACCACCCCTCAGTGGGGCGCCATTAGCCATTCAGCACAGAGAGGCCTTGAGGAATTGAAAGCGACAGAGCAGAAAAAGAATAGAAAAACAGAAACGCGAAAAAAGGAGAATGGGGAGTTTGGGAGACGGGGGGGGAGCAACCAGACTGTGTTACTGTGGCACACAGGGGGATGGAGGGATTAGGGATTAAGGCAGCGAGTGGGCAAAATGAACAGATTCCCATGGCGATGAAGAGAGGAATCAGAGGAATGACAGGATGCTAGAGAGGGAATTATGTATACGCCAGGAATGAAATTCAGAAGCCAGCTGAGAAAGAGGAAAGAGGAAGTGTAGGCAAGATATGCAGGAGGAGCTAGAGATGCACAGTGCATGCATGGGCTGTGTTAATTATGCATTTTTGAATTATGGATGAGATTAATTACATAGGCAGATGTGAATATGTTCAATTTTTCCCCCTCTTACTTTACCCAAGACACTTTTAAATGGAAATTCCCAGCTTTTGGCTAAAGCACACTTTTTCTATCTTTTTTCTATCTTTTCTTCTACCTGCCTCCTCATTGGTTCTCGCACCGATGCAACGAGGCATCTGCTGAATAAGTGCTACTTTTTCCCATCAGCGAGACCAATAAATCAGACTGTCATGTAGCTCGCGATCCCCACGTCATATATCTCTCCAACACACACTATCATCATTAGCTTGCTAATGTCTGGAGTGCTTAACGTGACTTACCAGGCACTGGGATGAACTGCAGAGATGATTTGCTCTCTTTATGGGCTGTTTGTGCTGTGCTATTTTCTGCTGCGATTTGCATTTTGCGTTTCCTGCTCTGTGACAGAAAAATGAATGTGTTCTCCCCTCAGGTCCTGGCAACATGGAGACTGTATCTCTTTGCTGTCAAAGTGCCCACCAAGGTAAATGTCCCCCCTCTCTCAGGGGAGTCTTCTGGCTTTCACACTCCTGCTTTGATTTCCCTGTTATTTGCTAAAAATGTGACAACGAAGTAGCCGGAGAGAAGAGATGTTGAAGACGACTGTGTTGATGAGGTTTTTATGATAGATGTCATGGTTAATGATCACAATGATGATGATGATGGTAAGTTGACAGGTGGCAAAGTTGTAGTTTGAAACTTTCTCAACTGACTTTATTTTTGATAATTAAATTGGATTTTTACAATAATTGAAACAAACAAGCCATAATATGTTATTTAGTGTATTTTTTTTTAGAGATGCTGGTCAGATAATTAGTGAATAGTCTTTCTGTAAAGCAGTTGTATTTCTGGTTTACCTTAACCTGGGTCTTTATTATGTAGCTTTTGATATTGCTATTGTCAGTTATTTTAAAAGTGTACACACCGGAATAATTTCTGAAATCGGAGAAAGTGCTAACATCACTACGTTGACGTTAAGCAAGAGTTCACAATCTGAGGGCTTGAATTTGTGTGTTAAGAGATGGCAGATCAAAAGCCCATCAGGCCACAGAGGCCTTCAGTTTCTAAGGAAAAATAATACTGCTACTCGTTTTCAGTTAAACTCTGTGGTGTTTGCTGCTGCTTTCAGGTAGAGGTCACCTTCAACTTCTTGGAAATCCGAGCAATGAACACCTACTCGGAACATCAGGTAAGATCATTTTCTACGATGTCACGTCCCTCTGTGCAGCGATACACATTATTACAGAAAACACTCATATTCCTGCACTGCAGGTTGTCATCGATACAGACAAGACCACCTACTCACTGAGACTGCAGAACCAAGACCAGCTGGATCACAGTGTTCCTCAGACACGTGAAAAGGTAAACACAGTTTTAGCACCGTAACATGACGGTCGGCGGCGGCTCCCGATAGTGCACGTGACGTGTTTATTTTCCGGACAATACTCCCAGACTTTAGACATTCGCGGTCTCACGCTAACATCACTATGCGCCTCTGCTTCAGCCATCGTTGCTACTGCATCGACTTTGCTATTGCTATTGAACTTCTTCAGTGTTTAGTTCAATATGGACGCAGGTGGTGCAGGCTATTGCCCCTTACTTTTCCGGTGGCGCATTGCAACTTTATTTGCATGTATTCTAATGAATTGAATGGCGTTCATCACGTTGCTTAAAAAAATATACGACTAGACGACGACAAAATTTCTTGTCGACGATATTTAATAGTCGACATCGTCGACGACGGCGACTAATCGTTGCAGCCCTACTACGTTGACATTAAGCAAGAGTTCACAATCTGAGGGCTTGAATTTGTGTGTTAAGAGATGGCAGATCAAAAGCCCATCAGGCCACAGAGGCCTTCAGTTTCTAAGGAAAAATAATACTGCTACTCGTTTTCAACTAAACTCTGTGGTGTTTGCTGCTGCTTTCAGGTAGAGGTCACCTTCAACTTCTTGGAAATCCGAGCAATGAACACCTACTCGGAACATCAGGTAAGATCATTTTCTACGATGTCACGTCCCTCTGTGCAGCGATACACATTATTACAGAAAACACTCATATTCCTGCACTGCAGGTTGTCATCGATACAGACAAGACCACCTACTCACTGAGACTGCAGAACCAAGACCAGCTGGATCACATGGTCAGCCACATCAACTACGCCCTCTCCCGAGTCTTCAACAACTCTATTTATGCGTAAGTGTCACCAGCCTTGCTTTCCTTTCGGGTTTCGTAGAACCTGAGACGGGCAGACAACTTGTCCAACGCGTCTGACAGTGCGTCGCCAAGTTGGCAGCTTCACTTTCGGGCAGCATTACATGCCGTCTTGTGCTTTGCTGTTGTTTTCATTCTGTGTCACAGTCGACTTTACACCCAGCGATCACTGGGATTAAATCAGCCAGCTGACACTGAGTAGGCTGTTACCTGAGGGCATTGTGTTGGCTCTTTTTTTTTATTTTATTTTCAAAATCAGTGTGTGTAGTGAAGGCGGCGAGTAGCAGTAACAGTCACCGACACAGGCTTCCCAGTCAAAAAGCCTTCCGTGCACAGCTGAGGCCTGAATGGAGTTAAGTTCCGGTCTCTGGGATTTTTATTTGCCATGGTCCTGTGATTGTACGAGTGAGTAAGCAAGCAAGGCGCAGAGCGTATTCCTTCATCTAGAATTTCAATGGGATTGACTCTGCTCTGGCTATTGACCTGCACAAGGCTATCTCTGCACTCTATCATCTTCCAGAATGGCTCGTTTCCATTAGAGCCGCGCTTGGTGATTGCTTCCCCCGGAGTACATTCAAAGAGAATAAAGAGAGAGGGGACAACACACGCAGGGAACCTGTGCGTTTGATTGTGCAGCCTTGTAACCAATTGGAACTGCAGTATTGACTTCTTTTTTTTTTTTTTTTTTAATGCAGTGTCAAGATAACGTGCAGGTACGCTCACACTCCAGGGGGCAGATGATGAGTTGGGGATTAAGGTCATGGCTGCGGTTAGGTGTTGTGTGTGATTTGTTGACAAATGGGATTAAGGGTGGTGAGTGTTGAATGTGTCTGTAGCTGTGTAATCCTATCAAGAAGGCAAAGCAGGTACAGTGCAGTATAATGTACACGACACAGTATTTACTTGTGATCCCAGAATGCGCTCTCTCTCTCTCTCTCTCTCTCTCTCTCGCTCGCTCTCTCTCTCTCACAGGATGTGTTTGTCTAAGTATGCGTCTTTGTATAGAGTTGCAGCAGGAAGCAAAGGGAGCTTCAAACAGTGTTCCAGGCATCCAGTTTCACATCTAGTATTTGTATACTACAAAGAGAGTGTCTGAGAATGAGTGTGTATTTATAACAATGCCTTGCAGGTCGAGTGCTCACAGGGAGTGGGGGGGGGGTTACGCTCGTTTTATCAGTCCCAACTAGAAACAGCGATGTATTAGTGTGTTGTCACTTGAGTGTTGAAGTGCTCCACTTAAGCAACAGGGAGTTTAGTGTCTTCTTGCTCAAGGGCACTACATCTTAACCTGTAATCGAGAGTCGTTCTAATCATAATGCTTATTCTGTCAAGGATAGCACCTCTCTGAAAAGCTACAGTCGATAAGAAATGTTCAGCCATACTAGCAGGATGCTCCAGGAATGTTTGCCTGTCAAGGTTTGACCTTTTGACCTTGGTTACTTTAGTGTTAATGATGCTAAACCTCTCCGTTCCTGTGTCCAGGAGACATCTCCAGTCTTTGTTTATGTAGCAGGATGCATGCTATTATTATCTAGCACATCTTTACTCTTTACTCTAGTGTCATTTGTGCCAGTGCAAGTTATAGTATTGGTATCAATAATGACTTCATCTCGTCACTTCAGTTGCCTTAGTATTATTATTTGTGCAGTGTGTCGCAGCCAACCACTGCTGCATCTGCCGAACCTGCTGATGAATTGGAACCTGCTCAGCAGTAATTGTTTTCAGAGCAGCAGCATGAGCTTGTTTCTCTCAATTCACCCGGCATCTCTTTTCTCGCGCGTCGCTCTCAATTCGCCCCCCGCGACTCTCCTGTGACCCTGAAGGAGGCGCCTCGCAGTTTGGCTGAATCGAAATGTCCTCCGCTTCCCTGAGAGTGTGTGAGTGCTGATGGACGTCCAAATCCACTATTCATCATGTCCAAGTGGACGTTGGGCTGGCTTCTCGTCTGCTTGGGTGCAGATATACTTTTTTCCATTTACTTCATAAAGGTTTTGTTGATATCAACAGGCTGGATGAATGAAATTTGTTATTTTCTGCAAAACCAGATGGGCAATTGGTCATTTTTATTCAGCGGTAGTGCGAGGGTGTGCGTAGTCAAGGACAACAGTGTACAGATTCAGTCCATATCTACCATGTAACGCAGAGCTGTAAATATCAGGGCATTTCACCCCTTCATGATCAGTGATACATCACAGATCTGAGACCATGAGTCCACTGGATGTGCCACCATGATCGAGGTGTTTAAATAGCAAATTGAGTTCTATACAGAATTTGAGTAAAGATAGGTGCACCCATTAGGACTATTTATATAACTGGGGACATGGTAAACATTCAACCTGCTATAGTATGAAGCAGCTGGCACGACTGTCAACATCTTGTCTCACCGAGCCTCTTGTCTTTCAGTCCTCCTATATGTCGAGCTGAAGGAGACATGACTGATGGAGGCCACAAGTTTTCACCCACGTCTGAATCATCACTGGAGCCACAGAAGACCTGCGGTCAGTCTGCTGAGTCGACCCACCCCCCACCCCCCCACCCCCCACACATACACACTCACACTTCAGCCAGCCTCGTCCTCGTAATCCTATGCCATCTCTGACCTGTTGTCTGATCTGTTGTGGTTTGATTTGGAGTCTTCTCTCCATCTTTCAGGAGGCTTCTCTGAGACCTATGAAGCTCTTTGCGACTACAATGGGATTGGCTGCAAAGAAGAAGTCCAATGGGTGAATATACAAACCCACTTCTCTTTGTTGGTTTTCCGAGTGCCCGTCATCGTTCTCACATTCCCATGTTCTGTTACTTGTTGCCAGGATGTAGACACCATCTACCACTCACAGGACAACAGGGAGTTCAACTTACTGGATTTCAGCCATCTTGACAGCAGGTGACACCACACTCAGTCTCATCACAGCACACCAGCATGCGCTGATTGGAATAATACAATTCATTTATGCTATACTTACTATAGAGTGCGGGGTGTGTGTATGTGTGCGCGTGTGTGTGCGCGTAACCACCTCTGTTGATTTTGTAGTGAATGAGACAACAGGGTCAAAGTGCTGAATTTGAGTATTAATTTGTGGTTGTTTACATCAGCTTCAACTGTGTCCAATTACTTTACAGAGACTGATTGGACACCAGCTCATTTGTTAGTTTCTTTCAGTGTCTGGCTGTTTGTAACTCGTAAGCATCAGCAGACATTTGTCATGCCCCTCTCAGGCTTTGCCAAAACTGCATTGCAGCCATCCTGATTTCGCTTTATTTGCTATTTTATTTATATTTCGGGCCTTTTTGGCCTTAAACACGTGCTCACTTGCTTTGGGTTCTGGTGACTCACACAGCCAGTTATTGTAAAGTCCAGTAGAGTGCATATGAGTTCGCCATGAGTTTGCCTTTGCAAAAGATATGTAGGGATTCTATCTTGAATAAAAATGACTGGTATTATTTAATCATGAATTCTCAAGCACTGAGACTTTTCTCTAACTTCCGTCATGAAAGTAACGCACAATATTATTCATGCTCCCAGTCCACATTGAGATTGTGCGCAGCGAATGAGTTGCTGCATTTCTGACACGTCAAACGTTGCGCATTGCAGTTCCCATCAGTAACCACGCAGACAAACAAGGTATGAAGTGTTAGTATTTTAACTCAGGTTGAAATGAATCACATTACTAATTTCACTGGAATTCATTCTGCTAAAGTAAAGACGCAAAACGCAGAGATGCATCAGCGTGATGATACCTTCTGACTGCTCCCTCGCCATTCTGTACCAGTGCTTGTTAGCAAAAATATTTCCCAGAGGGTGCTGTGGATCTCTTCAGCTGTCAGCCATAGCTCTCATATCTGTCATTAGAGTGGCTTTTTGTCTAACGAGACCCTCCCTGGGTAAATCTGGAGTTAATTAGCCTTTATTCTCTCTCTACGGCTTATTTTCTCTCCTACGTCTTTGTTCAGTGCTGTTAGAAGGTCGGGCTGATCGGAGAGGAAGGGGAATGATATGCTTGACAGAGGCTGAATCCAGCACTTTGAAACAGCTGTAAGATGCCATATGCCTTCTCCTCTTCCACCCTGCTCGTATCTTTTCAACCCCCCCCCGGACGTATTGAGGAAGAGCGTACACGTCGCGCGAGTGGTGACGATCATAGATTTGACAGCTGACATGGAAATGGAGAATTCAGCCCAGCTTACTTGTGTTTTGTTTTGAGGACTTGGTTTTCCTGAAAAAAAAACCCTGAGGCCCCTGGAATCTTTCGACTTACACTGCATCAATAACAGTCCTGACTGGAGAGGATCACGCCACGCTGAAAAATGCATGTCTCATCACAGGGATGAAGCTTTGCTCTGCTGGTAAATCAAAGAGCCATTCACAGGAACATGATTGCAGCGGCAACTCATGAATATATTAATGTCTTTTGCATTGAGAGCTACAATCGCTGCATCACTGTTGTTTATGTATATATATATATATGTATATGTATATGTATATGTATAGATATATGTATATCTATACATATATATATAGTGTGATAAAGCAGAAGGTGTCGCAGTGGAGGTTCTCTGCTCATGCTCTTCTGTCAAATATTGATCTCTTCAGGCCGCAACCCAACAGAAAACACTGTCTTCACTGACTTTTCCCCAGAGGCTGTGTCAAATCCAAATGATTGGTGCCAGAGACTGTTTGTGGTGTGGTCCTTCCCTCCTTGTCCCTCCACACACCCCCCCCCCCCCCCCCCCCCCCCCCCCCCCAATCGCCCCTGATTGAGCCAATCTAGTGTTACCGCGAGTGACAGTATGATCCTTTCACTGCTGACTGCTGTCCGTCCAAACACCGTCTCCCCTCTGTCCCGCTGACTGAAAGTGGACACCTTTTTCCTCGGGCCCTGTCTCCTCCTCTTGTTATTGACTTCCTGTGTTGTCTGATCCGTTGATGTCTTGTTCTCTGAATCGGTCTCTCACACACACACACACACAAGGAGGTGTGTGTGTGTGTGTGTGGTGTGAGACTTTAAATCAAAGGATTGTGTGAGTGGAGTATATTTCTGTTTGTTTGGGTGAGAAAGAAATTGTTATGCCTCACTGATCCAAGATGTTGGATGGGGCACCTGTCGGCTTGACAGACACTCCTTTACACACACACACACACACACACACACACACACACACACACCGCAATAAATTATAGTCCGAATGCAGTGTCCGAATTTGTCCAACTTTGTTTGACTATGTAGTTTTCTTCTGATACTGAAGCAGGGGAGCAGCTTCACAGCTCAGTGCTACCATCTGCCTCACCTGCCACTCTTACAACACCTGGGTGATGTTGACACACAGTGTCGAATCACTACAACACAAAACAATCTTCACAATCCAGCCATGAAAATGGTTGGGTTGATCTAACCTGCTCTCAGATTGCTGTGAAAGTAATAATATAATATAATATAATATTTATGGTCCTCAATGTAGTGGTTCCAATTACGTGTTGACCTCTGACCTTTTATGCTGCTGTTAACAATCGGGCCAGAAGATGCCCCCTCTAATGCTATGGTATTTTTATAAAATGCTATAAATATTCAGTGTGCCAGGCTAACAATCTTTTCTGTTCATAACAAATAAAGAAAATCTAACAGGGACATTTCCATGAACCTTACTGAGCATTTTCATTCTCCCCAGAGGCTGAACCCAGAGGTTGTTTTTTGTGTTCATGATCGTCCCTCAGCTTTGGCCACAATTTCATATTCCAGCAGGCGTGTTGCCTTGAACTGTTTGGAGCACATTCAGGCTTCCATGGAGACTTTGATTCGAATGACCCCTTGACCTTTTCTCCAGTACCACCTCAGGACAGATTCTTATATCTTGGCCATGTTCTGGATGATGTCTAAAAATATTAAAATCATCGCTAGTTTTATGTTGTGCATACTGCGGACTGTAATAAAAGTTGGAGTACTGTTGGGTGGACTAGAAGCTTTTTTCCCCCCTTGTTTTAGTTAAATTCATGACATAGTTAGGTTTTACTGTGCATGAGGGCGTGCGTTGTCTGTAATATTCTGTGTATTTCCCTTTAGGTGTCTGCACAGGCACATGTGTTCACACCCTCTGCTGTGTTAATTTCACACTGCACACAAATCAAATGTGTGCATGGGAAGATGACAAAAATTGTACCCTTCACTGGAAACAGTTTGACTCTTCCCTTTTCCAAGTAAAATAAAATCCACCAAATTTGCACATTTCCAAAGCACCACTATAACGTTGCCAGACAATTAGTGGAGACTGCATCCAGTGAAACAAGTAGTTCAGTGCTGGAGAGTTTGTGTTTGTGTGAGATATTCTTTTTAACACTTTGTAAGTTCAAGTCTGTTATGTTATTAGTGTGCTGTGGACAGATTTAGCCCAGTTTGCAACCTGCTAATTGGCTACTGAATAATGAAAATCACAATAATGAAAAATATAATTATAATAATAATAATTGGCTACTGAATAAAGTTGCATAAAAATAACATCAATTATATATTATACTTGCATCTTGAATTTGATATATATGATATCTTACTTACCTCTTATTTACCCATCTGTATTGTTCTGTCCAATTCTGCCTTAACCCTTGACCTTTGACCCGCACTACATTTTAAACCACAGTTCTGAACCTGCACTGATCATTGCGAGGAGGTAAACAGCGACAGATTGACCCGCTGCGCCGACTCGTCCTCGTGACACATGAACACCAACACACTGCATGACTGACTGAGTGAGACATCACAGAGGTCAACTGCATGTCCTGCTGTCGGAACATGAATCAACAGGAAGAGCTGCTGATGAAGCTTGACGTGTGCATCATCTGTTCACACACGCACACACACACACACACACATGCACAGTCAGAATACAGTGGTCTGATGGTTGGCGTGGTAATGAAAAAGGAACACAGCCTGTAGCGATTTTATTCCTCTGAGATCTACTGTAATGGTCTGGCTGCTGCAGTTACTGGCATAGGACACTCCCTGGCCGGATCTCCTCCTCTCTCTTTCACTCCTGTTGTCCAGTACTCTCCCTTCATCTCTCCATCGCTCCACTTCTCTTTCTTTCCTCCTCTCTTTGGGCTTATTCCCTCTCCCTCTGTCTCTCTCTCTCTCGCTCTCGCTCTCTGTGCTGCTGCTTGTTTGTCTGATGATGTATTGCAGGTGTAGCAGCAGTGTGGTTTAGTTGGACCTTGGAGGTTTCTAAAACTCTCTCTCCGTCTCCTCTGGCACTTTTCCTTGTACTTCACCCCCCCTCCCCACACACACACACAAACAGACACACGCACACACCTGTCTGTGGGTGTCTGTGCCTGTTTATGTGGCAGTGGACGTCGCAGTATTTGAGGTCTGTAGCTGGACTGTGACTCAGACTGTGGCTTTATTGAATAATCCACTGACCCAGCCATCGATCTTTACATCTCCCTCTCTCTCTCCCTCTCTTTGTGTGTGTGTGTTTTTAATGCCTGCACCTTCTCCTCGGCGTGGCTGCAGTATCAGTCATCTTTTAGAAAGCAGCCCTGCCCACAGTGCTCACAGCGTTCTCCTTGTCACCATGACAAACTGCTTTTGACCAAACAGGGAGCAAAGAAATTTCTTTTGGCCCACGATAATGTGGATTTATGGATCAGTGACATCAAATGGTTCTGAACAGATGGAGTTTGCTCATTTAAAGATTTGAGTTTTGTCTCTAACATGTGTGTGTGTGTGTGTGTGTGTGTGTGTGTGTGTGTGTGTGTGTCTCTCTCTCCATTTCAGGGACTTGGCAGTGATTGTGGCATCCATTGCATACAACACCTGGTTCACCAAGCTGTACTGCAAAGACATGCGCATAGTAACTATCTGTTTTATCCTCCTCATTTATAAACTACTGTGGCCAGACAGTATCTGGCAACAGGACCAGTCAGTATCAGTGTCTTATGTTTCAATCAGAATATGATTTTATTTCGTGGGATCGAGTTGTGAAACTCCAGTTGGTGTTTAGGAAAATGTGTGGTTTTGATGAGCATTCTCAGTGTCACAAATAGCCGAGTGAAAGCCAGTGTCAGAAGCCATGCAACTCTCTGTGAGGTTTTATACATACATTTGAGATCGTGTGAATCATTAATTGAATATTTAATATATTTAGTATAGCGTTGTACCTTTTTAAGGTGAACTCCATGAAAACAATTATCAAAAGGTCTAAAAGATCAATCGTATTTGAAATTCATGGGACAATTTATATTGATCACTGAAGCCCCTCAAAACATGGTCTGAATTTTAAAGCTGCATCATGGTAGTCTTCCTTAGAAACAAACTAAAGCTCTGTTCATTTTTAGTGCTACTGACCAAATCATGCACACAATTTGTGTCCTTGGATTTTTACAACCAAAACAAAAATACCGTTCCTTAACCATTATAGAAGCTGCAAAGCAGAATTTCTTTTTTTAATATTTAAAATCTGGCATTATTTCCATCCCCTGTTTGTGTTTGTTCATCTAAACAACATTGCTTTATTTTACTTGTCGTGGTCAGAAATTCCAAAATCACTTTATTCTATTAGACATTAATTGCGAAAGAACCAACTCTCAACGTCAGTTATTCTAAAATAAAACAGGTTAAGTTATCAACATTATTAATATACTGTAGTAGCAACAAATAAATGCTACAGCGAGGTATGAGACCTGATTATGATCCAGTGCCTATAACTGAAGTTCACCTACGCTGCCCAGGTTTTGTCATGGAGGCCAGATGTTTGTGCGATGTTTTTTATTTATTTATGTTTTCACTCAGGGGTCAGAGGTGGTGGACCAGGTTCTGCACACAGTAAGCAAGTCCAACAGTCTGGAGGAGCTCACCCTGGAGAACGCGGGGCTCAAATCGTAGGTCCCCTCTGTCCTGACTCATCATCACACAACATATTCGGCCCCCTACTGACGACCTCCCTCTATTTCATCTAATTACGTCTTTCTGTCTGTCTTTCCTCCTCGTACCTTCACCTGTCAAACAGTTCACCTCATTTCCCCTCTTCCTCTCTGCTTGCATCCTTTGCGCTCACTTCTGTCACTAATCTGACCTACTCGCTTCCCCCCACCCCCACCCTCCCAGCCGTCTTGACCTTTTCCAATTCTGTCTCTCCTGGTTTTTCTCTCCCTGTCACCTCTCCTCACTTCTTCTTCTTCATCCACTAAAGCTCCAATAAAGCCTCCTCTGCCTGGCTGCCTGTGGCAGCTGTGGTGTTTCTCCACTCACACATGAGGGCAGGTTCAGGCTTTACCTGGCGAGACGTTTTCACTCCCATGCGTGACCGGTACAATTTAGCACAGTCGTTTCCTTGTTTACCATTAATTGAGATGAATTGACTGCACCAAGACGAGATGATGCACTGCTGCAAACCGACTATCCTATGCGATCATACAGTATATTGTACTTTCAATATTAATGTGATGCAATGCCTTTTATATTCATCCAGGCGTCAGAAGCAACATTCAGCTGCCAATAGCAGCTGAATAATTTCTCTCCTTCAGCTCTGATCTTCACTCCCACAGAAAACATCTGACACGTCTGAACCTTTACTATTTACGTGCACCAGCTAGTTGCAAATTTTGCCCTTTTGTGGTTTGATGCTGAGGGCAGGCAGCACACAGTGCAGTCAACAGGAAGTGAACAGCATTTGCCAAATTAGCCAAATTATTATGTCGTTTTGGAAAAATCTCCTGAATTGAATTGAGACACTTTCAGTCAATGCAAAAAGTATTGAGTTTCTCCCTCTCCTTGTGTCTGATCATACAGACGTCTTATCTCTAATTTACATGCATTTTCCCTTTACTACACAAATACAAGCCAAGCCAAATACAAGTCCATTAAAACTCTGCACAGATATGTAGTTTGACTTATTTGGTTAATTTGATACATTTATGGAAAATATGGAAAATCTGTCCATTGAATTAGTTATGTAGGCAAACTTACTTTTCCTTTTGAATGCTTTGTCTCCAGGGATTTTCCACAGAAGATGGCGTCGGCTCTGTCAGAGAACCCAGCCTCAGTGATTCACTCCCTCAACCTGGCCCATAACACACTGGACAACCAAGGTACCCACCTGGACCCTGTCCTCTTCCTCCCTCCCACTGCTGTCTCTCCCTCGGGGAACCTTTTTTATTCATTGTTCTCGTTGCTGTGGTGCAGCTTTTGTTTGTTCTTAGAGAATTTCTACTCAATCGCTGCTGCATTATTCCCTCTTTCACGTTTTTATCCTTTTCTCTCCTTTACTTTTCTCACTTCATGTGCATGAATGCTCCCTCTCCCCTGAGAGAGAGAGAGAGATGCTTTTATTTTTCTGCTTCGCCCACAGCTCGCAACACAAATGGAATCTTATGTGTTTCTCTCCACACACATACATGAACCACGATAAACTGTTTTTCTGTGTGTGTGTGTGTGTGTGTGTGTGCATCAGACCTTGCACGCATAACTTGTTCGTTAATTCTGTCCTCTCGTCTGACACATGTCACTTTTACTCACTTCATTAAATTCCTTGCATTCACACCTGCTATCCTACGTGTATATGCACCGACATTGGGAGTACAGACCTTATTGAGAATAAAAATGTGCTACATTTTTATTCTCACCCATAATAACAGCAAAGAATGACCAGTATTTTGCAATGTCAAATTCCTTGGCAAATAATTTTCTTCGTTTTAACAGCTTAATCATTTTTTTCTTTGAGAATTGTATTATGGGTCTGAAAGTACTAAAGAAACATTTAAATTATGCATTATCACTTCAGCTGGACTTGTCAGATTTTATGACTGAACCTAAATTAAAATGTGCAGTGAGAATGAACACTGGTTCTGCATGTGTCTGTAGTAATTACAGAATATTTTTTTTGCTTAGCCTTTCAAAGTAAGAGTTCAGTGAAGGCACATTAATAAAAACTGAGAGAGCTAGTGAAAACAAGCTTCAGCATTGCGATGAATTAAATTTTGAATGAAGCAAAGCTTGTGGTTTTAGCATCATGATAACAGTGTGTTTGCCAAAAGTGACACTTGTTGTGTTATGTAATCCAGTTGAACACAAGGGTTTGCCTCTGCAGGTATGTGGGAGAGAGTGAGCTCTGTGTTGGTGTGACGTTCTTAACTCCGGTGTACGTGTGGGTTTAAGTATGTTGTATTTTTGTGTATGTTTTGGAGGAGGTGTGTTTTGCATCTTTAATGTTATGCGGCAGAGCTGCGTGTGGGCTGACTTCCTGACCCAGTCATAACTCCTCAGGAAGGAACCGGAGTCGCACTGTAAACAACAGTTATCTTCATATTGATTCATCTCTAAGTTACTGTCGTGATGAATTGATTATGCATTTGCTCTGCAATATAACCGAAAACACTTAAGATAACAACATCCATCACCGTTTCCTCACACGTGGTGTCCTCTTATTGCTTGTTTTTTTCCACTGACTTTTTCCAAGTCCAGAAAATTTCTCTTCACAAAACGAGGACATTTTCAGTTGTGATCGACTGGAAGCAACAGAATGTTGGCATTTGCTTCTATGATATGACTAACGAGTGTTTCTCAGAATAGTTGCTGTTGTTTTATTGGCAGGTAGTTAAATAAATCATTTTGTTAAGAGGCTGTGTGTAGGTTTATTGGGATGAGATGTTTCCATAACTGTATCTTCTCTCCTCCTCTACCAGGAGTCTCCAACCTGATTCAACAGGTGTGTCGCCTCAACAAGGGACTGCGCCTCCTCAACCTGTCCAAGACCTCCCTGTCCTCCAAGGGTAGGAGTCCTCCTCTGAGACACAGTGGCCCCCTAGTGGCTGTCTCTGCATGCAGGCACACACTGTTATTAAAATATAAATGGATGTCTAGTTCAATTTCGGAGAACTATGTGTCTTGTTCAAAGAAACATAAGAGGATTGGAAGCTCTCTGTATAAATGTGCTTTTGAACCCAGGTTCTTTGTGGTTTTATAAACCACAGTGCTGACACAGATAAACAGACTGATGGATGCACAGTATGATCCATCTACCAAATGGTAATCAGGGCCGAAGCATAAGTAGTTGATCTGTTTTTCCCCTCAAATCCAGTGAAGGCATCTGTGCAGTGGCCCAGTTCTATCCCACATAACAAGCCCACGTCCAGTATCACTGCAGATTCCAATAGACAACACTGAACATATGATAAATGCTGATAGGAGTAATGGATAATGACTGTTGACGGATGAGTGATGAATGATGTGCATATGGTTTAGTTTCTATGTTATTTAATTCTTTACTGAGATGCAAGAGGGTGGTAATGCTGCATGTTTGATCTGCTAGATGTTTATCAAGTTAGGTTTATGATGTTATATAAAAGCCATGATGCTGTGTAAGATTCAATTTGTGAGAGAGCATGTAAAGGAGCAATTACAAAAAGCTGAGAACCAAACCACAGTATCGCCGACACTGTAACCAGTTTGCTAATCAAGTGGCCATTATAGTCAAAAGGTAATATATTATTTTTTTATCCCACATTGCTATAGATGGGCTTTTGCCACTGCAAAATTATCTTATAGATATTGTGCATAAGATAATGAACCTAAAAAGACCTAATCTGAAGACATAGCCATATGTGCTACATTTTTCTGAGCATTAAGCCTCTCTCTCTCTCTCTCTCTCTCTCTCTCTCTCTCTCTCTCTCTCTCTCTCTCTCTCTCTCTCTCTCTCTCTGCCAGATACTGTGCTGTGTCTGTGTTGTTCAGCATCAGTGCGGAGGCGTTAGATATTGAAAACTTGATAATTCAGAGAGCATTTTGAGCCTTTCACTTTTTCACTCTTAAAGTATTTCAGGTTCATATTCAGGTTCATATTCCTCTTTGATCTACTCTCAATGCCTCATAATGATGGATGGAAAACAGACATTTTAGAACGAACAAATGGTGACGATGATGGTATAGAGAGGCATACATCTGTCTGTCTGTAGTTCCACAGTGACTAAGTCACATCGGAGCAGAAACAGCTATTAGTCTGAAGGAACCGCTGCAGAGCTCTGAGACGTAATTGTCGTGAGAGACAGATCTGGGGAAAGCTCCAATAAATATGCTGCATTCAAAGTTTCCAGTAGCACAGTGGCCTCCATAATTCTTAGATAGAAAGTGATGGGAGGAACAGGGACTGTTCCTAAAGCTGGTTGTGACGACACTGCGTGACAATGTGAGATGGGACTTTTTGAACAGAGCAGACTCTGGTTGATTGGGTCTTTATCGTTGTGTGGTTAGATGAAAGCGTCTCGTCAGTGAAAGACAGACGTTACACCTAAAGCCTCTGCTCTGGTCAGATTAAGACTGATCTGCTTGGTCTCGGTTCTGTGAGTCATGTCTGGAGGAGGCCAGACGTTGCTCATCACCTTCACAGTAACATCCCAGCAGGTACATGGTGATGGCAGCATCATGTACGCTGTGTGGGTGTTTTCTAATGAGCAGGGCGACTGGTTCAGGCTGAGAGAAATTCTATAATGACTGTTTTTTTTGGGGTTTTTTTTCAGTAAATAGTTGAAAATTTAATTTGTGTGTGTGTGTGTGTGTGTATCGCTTTATTGTCATCATACTATGAGCGTGACGAAAATACAGTAGCTGCCACAGTACAGTGAATTTACTATACATAATAAAGAAAAATAAGAATACAGGGGGTCCTCGTGTTACGACGGTCTCGAGATACGACGTTTTCGCGGTCACGACACATCTCCCATGAACTTCCTTGTTTCGGCTTAAGCAGTTTGCCCAGTAAATACGTACAGACTTCGCAGGGGAACTAGTTGGTGCCGGCTCTCCAACACCTCCACAGTTAGGCTACTCTGCGTTGTGTTTACTCATGTGAAAATGGAGGGCTGGCGGGGGCGGGGGGGGGCAGCGGCAGCTCGTAAGGGATCGGGTTCGGGATCGTGGCAATACCGTAGGTTTATTCACAACACAGGGTCTACACGGTTGATATCAGAAATCTAAAGGAAATGCTCATTACACTCGCGATATCAACCCCTACGGTGTGTCAAGAGGGACAAGAGGGACAAAAGGCAATTCACCACAGTAAACCCCTATTTTATGGTGGTGTTATAGCGACATCTAGTGGTACATATGAATGTATGTTCCGACTTGCGTCAAAATTCGGTTACGACACATTCTCAGGAACGGATCTCCGTCGTAACTCGAGGACCCCCTGTATACAGTAAAACCAGTCCATGTATGTGTGTGTGTGTGTGTGTGTGTGTGTGTGTGTGTGTGTGTGTATATATATATATATATATATATATATATTTGCATGTATATGTATTTACATGACTAAGGGCAAGAACAAGATTTAAAATATAGATAATTCAGCAGTATGCACTATTACAGGTCAAATATTGCACTGGTTTCATGTTTTGCATGAGAGATTTGTATAATTGCACAAAAGGATATGGATATAGAGCACAGAGTATTGATGCATGGAGCTGTTTTTAATTTTTGCTGTTATTTAATTTTTGCTGATATCTCTCCCATGTTGCTGTTGTTGTTGTTCTTGTTGTTGTTGTGTCTATATTTAATCCTGAACTTGCTACAGTGTTTTAGGCTGAGGGTTTTAATGAGGGCTTCAGGCCTTTGGGTTTAATTGTGTTGTGATCTGATCTGTGAGAGTTTGTGTTTTTTAGGGCACATTTATTTTTCCTACTCTTCCGGACTACTGTGTGCAGTGTGGTGTTCGTCAGCTGCTTTTAAGTCACATCCTGAGCATAAATTGGGCCGTTGAGGGGAAAACAAAACGAGCAGGCTGTAATAGTGTTGTGAAGTTATTAAATGATTCATGGATTCATATAACTTGGTGTCCTCAGCACCTGACTCCTCTGTCCTCTCTCCTCTCTCCTCTCCTGGGATTAGGTGTTGTTTCTTTGTCTCAAGCGTTGTGTTCAAGTGATGACTACTCCAATTCACTGCTGCATCTGGACCTGAGTAAAAACCCGGGAGTTCTGTCAGGAGACGACGCCACAGTGAGTGACACACCAACAAGCACACGTTGTTAGAGCCAAAGATGGAGAGTTAAGCATGTTCGATGCCGATTTTCCATTTGCATATTTAATTTAATTTAAGTTCACTAACCACATATGTGAAAATGTTTTTGAGGTTTGACTTTGGTGCAGAAGTTCAATGTTGCATTTCTGAACATGCAGTGTTTGCATAAAATCAGTAGTTCCTTTTGAAATTCAATTAAAGCATGTGCTACAATCGAGATCATTTAATCAGTTCAGTCAGGCTGAAAAAAAAGATTTTGACAAAATAATCTTTTTAGAAATCGTAAGTATTCAGTAGCTCTTTTCTTCTTCAGTGCAGCTGCTGCAGGTCTGACAGGCCGCTCTGGGATCATGAGTGAACAGCATGTTAAAATATAACCAAGTCTTCTGGAGGCTGGATTCAGCCTCTCCTCTGTATTAATGTTGTTTGTAAGCTCTTCCTGTGTAGCTCGAAATCATTCCTTGCTGGAAAACCAATCTTTGCTCCAGTGGTGAACTTTCTGCAGATGGCAACAGATTTATTTTCATTTTATTTCAGTTAGTTCTTTGTTTATCTCTGTGTTTTTGCTGAGGTTATATCGGCTCTCACGAGCCCTCCTGGGCTTTCTGCTGAGAACCATCCCTCCAGCCTGGTCCTGCTACCACTGCTCTTCATGGATGCTGTGTCTGTGTCTATCAAAACTTATATTAGCTGACTGTGGAGTTTGCCCATGTGTCTTGTCGGAAACCGTAGCTCCGATGTCAGGGAAGTGCTCTCTAACTCTCTCTCTCTCTCTCTCTCCCTCTCTCTCTCGACTTGCCAAAAGTAGCTGTAGCTGCTTAGTCTCTCTAATCTAAACCTGTGAAGCATGAAACTCATCTCCTTGTGCTTTGGCTCATATTTTCACTCCACTTTTCAGGATGACCTGCTCCGCTCAGATTTACGGCTGTGTCGTGCTTTTTCCATTTCCTAATGATTGATTTACCTGGTAGAAGTTCACTGACTCCAAAATGCTCCTCTAAGCATCCACTGAATTATCCGGGGAGGGGGGGGGGTTGTGCAGTGCCTTTGTCTTTTTAGTGAGGAATTTGCCCACAGAACTGACGCAGAGAAGATCAGATATTTCACATACAAATGTATTTATGTGTGTGTATACGGTCATCTCCACTTGATCAGTTATGCATTAACTTGACCAGTGGTGGTTATGTATGCAGGTTGTTACATTTACAATGTTTTAAATAAGCAAGGAATATAAAGAGTACTAAAAATATACATTTAAATTTTGTTTCTCTTACATTTTAAAAATCAACTTTAAATCTAGTTTTGATTTAGGTTAAACAATAATACGTACACATAGTGTATATTTTAGTATATTAGTATTATGTTACGGTTTTTAGAATACTATGTTTTTTGTTTATCAAAGTGCAGTTATGGGTGACCCACCATGATCCTGTCAGTGAAAATAGTTTTTCACTTTTTTTTATTTATGTTGTTCCCTGCTGTGGGTGAATGAAGGACTGATCAGACATCTCCCTACAGTTCTGAAGATAAACATCAAGAAGTGCCTGATATTATTGCACTGTAATATGAAAGTACCTGTTATGAATGAATGAATGAATCAATGTTTCTCCTGTGCAGAACCTGTACCTGTTCCTGGCCCAGCCCAACTGCCTGGTCCATTTGGACCTGTCCGGGACGGACTGCACCGTGGACTCGGTTCGTACTCGTGTCTCCTTCACAGTTACTATCCACCCTGTCTGAACTGATCCCATCTCTGCGATGGGATTCAGGCCAAATAAGAGAAAGGGCCATCGTCCTGAATATGAATCACCCACCATCCAAAAACATTACCTCAGCTGACTCCGTTTTTCTTAGAGCTCCTCTGTGCATAATGATTTTACAGAGCACTATAATACAAACGTATATACTCTGAACTGAATTATACATGAATTATACAAATGATAGAGTGCATGAGCAGCATGCAGCAGCCTTTGTTTCATAGAACACTTCATGCTATTGGCACTTCAGAGAAATGCCTTTGTGTTGTTACTGTGTCTAAATTTAGACCACTCGTCTGCCACTGTGACAGACGAGCGTCTTGCCACGTTCGCAGATCTGCTCTCAGCTGACGGGATGACAGAGCCTCGGTTTCTTTGAGATAGTTCAGTCACCGCGCTTGAACGCGTCTGTCCCTGCTGGTCACAGCTGAGATGGCAGCTCTGTCTGGTTCACTGTGACTATGCCAGGCAGGACTGAGTGTCAAACGGTGAAAAGTTATCACTGCACTTATGATGGATTTTAGTGTGCGTCTCCCTCGGGGAGATGCAGAGGTTTGGGGGAAGTGCTGGCTGAACGGGACGTCGCGGTCGTTGTTAATGTCTGCTGCTCTGTCATTGCTGCATAGCTGTGGACGAGTGAACAGAGGGGGACACGCAAGGTTGACTAGAACAGACATAAACATCTTCTTTTTTTTCACTGTGTCCCTCTCTGCTTCCACACTGCCATGTCGTTTTATTATTTTACAAGTGCTCCTCCCATCTCTCACTCACTACTTATCCTCTTCTTCCTTTTGGTGGTAAAAGTCAAACATTTGGTCAAAAACTCCCATTCACACTCAAATGGGAAGTTCTCTACATTTTTGATATATACAGAAGGTCCTCGTGTTACGACGGAAATCCGTTCCTGAGATTGTGTCGTAACCGAAGTTCGACGTTAGTCGGAACATACATTCATGTGTATGTAATCCTATGTAAATAATAAGTTGTTCCACTAGATGTCGCTATAAGACCACCGTACAATAAGAGTTTATTGTGGTGAATTGCCTTTTGTCACCGTAGGGGTTGATATCGCGAGTGTAATGAGCATTTCCTTTAGATTTCTGTGAATAAACCTACGGTATTGCCACGATCCCGAACGCATCTGTGTCCGTGTGCATCTCCTTACCGGCTGCAGCTGCCCCCCGGCAGAGTAGCCTAGCTGTGCTGTGGAGGTGCTGGAGAGCCGGCAGGCACGCTGAGAGACAGAGAGAGCGCTCACCAACTAGTTCCCGTGTGAAGTCTGTATATATTTACGGGGCAAACCGCTTAAGCCGAAACAAGGAAGTTCAGGGGAGATGTGTCGTAACCACGAAAACAACGTAATTCGCGACCGTCGTAACTCGAGGACCCCCTGTATTAATAACAAC
>JAFBJQ010001700.1:608396-685508 GCA_016785345.1 Trinectes maculatus
ATTTCCTTTAGATTTCTGATATCAACCGTGTAGACCCTGTGTTGTGAATAAACCTACGGTATCGCCACGATCCCGAACCCATCTGTGTCCGTGTGCATCTCCTTACCGGCTGCCGCTGCACCCCCCGCCAGCCGTCCATTTCTCATAAGTAAACACAACGCAGAGTAGCCTAGCTGTGCTGTGGAGGTGTTGGAGAGCCGCTGGCGCGCTGAGAGACAGAGAGAGTGCTCACCAACTAGTTCCCGTGCGAAGTCTGTACATATTTACGGGGCAAACCGCTTAAGAGATGTGTCGTAACCACGAAAACAACGTAACTCGCGACCGTCGTAACACGAGGACCCCCTGTAATTCTTCATGTAATTTCTATTTGATGTGTCGTTGTGCAACTGGAGAGGCTCTGTTGGCAGAAATAGAAAATAATGTTCATTAGGGTATATTCAAATTAAATGTAACTAAACAACAACACTAACAAATAAACTTGATCACTCAGTGCCAGCAAATACTACAGACTCTTAAAGATGAATGTGCATTTCTAAAAAAGTATATTATTGTTATTATTATTATTATTTCTAAAAAAATATATATAATAGCAATAATGATACAAATATTTCTATCTCCTATAAACTCAAGCTGTGATTAAATCACATATTCCTGATTGATTTAGTCATTGATTGGACACGGACATGATTCTTTTTTCAGAACATCTGAAAGAAACTTGAGCCAGAAAACGCCCTTGTGATGTTCCAGCACCATCACACTGCACCCTGTGGCTCCTTCACCACTCAGGAGCAGGGATCGTTTTCATGGAGGAATAGTCCAAACTGTGAAACTACCTCCTCCCTCTTGTTAATGTGGGCCATGAATTTTGTATTGAATTATGCGCCTGACTGGAGGTGATTGCATCTGTTCTGCTTTATTTGCAAGTTTCCAAACTTTGCCTCTCCTTATCTGTTATTAAACCCCCCCTGGAGGCTGGAAGGGTCCTCTCCGTGACGGCTGCTTCATGTCCTGTTTTGTTAATTATCATTTATCCTTCAGAGAGAGGGAGATTTGGTCTGGGTTTTTTTTTTTTTTTTAGTGCCGTCCTACGAGATTGAATTATTAATAAGTTCCTTTTTTAATCTGTGCTGACATACCAGCGGAGGTCGATTAGTCAGTTCAGGTGATGGATCGCGGTGCCAGGGAAAAATGGATTTCTCTGATCGCTTAACCTCTCACTAATGATGAGATGAAGAAACTGACTTTTTTTTTTTAGCTCTTCCTGTCTAACAAGCACACATACTGTATATTGTCTTTATATTCGAGATTGTATTCGAGGTTCCTGAGCCTTTATGATTGAAAGTAAGATATTATCACAAGATGAGACCTTGATTTGATGTATATTTTGGCGCGTGGCTGCACGGCCACTAGGAGTTCTGTTGATCCTATAAGGGGGTGACAGTGTTTGATTTCTACACATTTGATGGATAGTCAGTACAACAAACTGAGAAACCGTAAGTACTTCAGTTTATTCAGTAATACAATTACTCTGTTTATTGCCTTTTGGTTTCAGCTATCGGGAATTAGCAGACCACTCTGACAGATGACCACTTTCTGGACACACTTAAAAACACACTGTCTGATGTATTTCATTCAGCTGAGTGCCAGTAACCCTTAAATGGACCAGGGCACAGAAATAACGAACTTTCTCTCCCATTTCTCTTCCATGGATGAAAGAAATGGTGATATTTTTGTAATGCTGACGACCGTTATTCAGATTTTGTGTTCAGAATTAGATTTAAATTTACTGCATTTCCTCGAGGTTAATGGAATCATGAGCAAAAGTATGATTTTCTGGCTGTGAAGGAGTAAAAACTACTGACTCTTCCTGCGGTTTGTTTAATGAACCTCATTTGGTCGATGTTTCCTAGGAGATTGGCGTTTCAGTACCATCTGCCACACAAAGTCACTGTGTGTGTCGCTTTTAAAATGACTAGTTTTGTAGTCAAGGTTTTTTTTTTTATACCTGTAGAAACATTTGCTGGACTTAAACATTTGACATTTGCAATAGAGAATGTTTGGAATTCCTTTTGTTCAAAATGTACACACACAATGAAAGAACTGCAAAGTTTTTTACTGCAACAAGTATTTAAAAAGAAATAATGACTTCTACTCTTTTTTTATGCAACCCTGTATGAATATTTTTGTTCTTTCTTTTATGTTTTGTTGTTTGGAATTTTTGTGAAACCGTCTGAGAGGTCTAATGCTAATAACTTAAAAGGCATTTGAATCATCCCAGATCTCAGACGGGACACTGAATTCCTGCATGATCCGATGAGCCACAACGGTTTAATGCCTTTAGCTCACACTTGCACATAAAGGGAGTAACAATGTAGCATTCTCCACAGCACTCACAGCAGATGGCCTGGACAGATATAGTCAGTGTCTGTTCACTTTGCATATGAAGCTATATTGGAGAACTCGTGATGTTTTCTTGCGATGGTGCCATATTTCTTAGGAATTGTCATTGGTAAATGGACTGTATTTATATAGCACTTCTTCTGGCCCGTTGATTACGTTAAGTGCTTTACAGTGTACGTCTCATTCAGCCATACACACATCCACACACACCAACACTCGCTGGAGGAACCAGGAACCATATGAGCAGTAGACAACCACATCATCTCCTGAGCCTCAGCCTTATGGCACGAAACAATAAAGATCTATGCTGAAACAAATCACACACACACACACACACACACACACACACACACACACGCACACACACAGTCTTTATCCTTATTGCCACAAGTGACATCTCACTGTGTCATGGCTTCTTAATATTAGGTGATGTTTTTATTAGAGGCTTTGGCCAGGAGGGGAAAAAAAAATACACTGCATCATTTTTGTTGTTGTTGTTGCCTGCTCAGATTGTATTTGTACTGGCCTTAATCTGGCCTATCACTGTTTGTGCCGCCCCATAACCAGCAGAACTGTTGTACAACACAATCATATTCACTTCACATCCAGTGGACTAAACACAGGCCATTTCTCTCTCTCTGTCTCTCTCTCTCTCTCTGTCTCTCTCTGTCTCTGTCTCTGTCTCTCTCTCTGTTTCCCTGCCAGTTGTTTGGGGCCTTGCTGCGCGGCTGCTGCGCCGATCTCTCCTACCTGAACCTGTCCAAGAACTCCTTCTCTCACAGGTACGACTTTGCCTCCTCTGCGTGTTCCTGTCAGGGCTTTTCTGTTTCGCACAAACGCCTTTGTTTGCGTCTTGTAACTCAGCCAGTGGGCTCTGGAGGAATTCCAGTCAGGAGGCCAACAGAGCTAACGTCATTTATTGTGTGCTGGAGATGAGCGTTTAGCCTCATCACTGGACCTCACTGACAGAGGGAGCGTTCACACTCGCCTTCCTCCCCTCGTTTGTTTTACCTTGTTATATATACGTGTGTGTGTGTGTGTGTGTGTGTGTGTTGACATGTGTAGCTAGCTCTGGCTCTGATCATGTCCTGTCCCCCAGGAGCCCGCTAGTTTCACTGCTCAGCATATTACATTACACAATAACAGAGAAAAATGAGACTCATTTTACACAGACTCTGCTTCATCCTCCTTCCTCCCATGCCTGCATTTTCTCTCCATCCCTTTCTTTCCTTCTCCTGTATCACTCCGTCAATCTCTGATCATTTTTTTTTACGTCTGGCTGCATCTTTCTTTTTTCCCTTTTTCTCGATCCACTTCAGTTCCAGTCTTCCTGTTTCATTTCACTGGCGACATCCATGCTCCATCCATGCTCCATCTCCTCTGTCTGTTTTTAACGCACCTCTTCACATGGCTGTTTCCCCCTCTTCTCTCCTTCCCCCTCATTTTTTTTATTTTCTGCTTCTCTCGCCCATCATCCCCTTCACCTTCTTTTTCCTCTCCTCCTCCTCTTTTCTTATCACCCCTCATTTTCTCCCCACCACTCTTTTGCCTCTCCCCCCTCCCTCTGTTCAGAGATCATCCCACCTGCTGCAGGTCGGGGGTCTTGTGGTATTAGATGCACACTGGCTCAGCGCTGCCACTGAGACGACCTCTGTGTTGTGGCGACAACTCAGAACCACAAAGCTGAACCAAGCTGATAAGAACCGCCCGACTGCTGCTCATGAATATGGAACACACCTCCCAATACAGACACACTCAGTCACTTACACGCACACACACGCAAATATAGACACACACAGAATGATCAGCCCATATATGTGTGTGTGTGTGTGTGTGTGTGTATGTATATGTGTATATGTAGTTGCATACATGTGCATGAGGTAACAGTCTGCTGATACAGCTCTGGAGAGTGTGTTTTGTGACAGACACAGTTGGACAGGTTGTATGTTGATTCCATTGAATGGGTCAGAGCAGTGCGGGTGTCCCACACACTTTGTGTTTATCTTAAGCCTGGGCTCAGCCTTGTAATACAGCAACATGGCTCTTCCTCTCTGCTGCTTTCCCACATGACCTCCTCCACATAATACTCCTTCTAACATAATGTTTTTTTTCTATATTTTCCCTGATTTATCCCATTTTCTCCTGTTGGGATAAATCGTCTCCGTTTTCCCCTGGGAGCCTAACGCCCTTATAATCATCAGTTCACAGCACAGTGATGTCAGATGTCGGAGCTGAGTGAAAAGCACGTGACTCCATGAAGCATGCATTTGTTTAAGAGATGCTGAGATGAATGGGTGCTGTGCAGAGGCAATAAAACGGGTGTATGCAGGCATGCGGGGCTTGAACCTGACACCTGCCTCAGCCCTGGTGGATGGTGTTGTCAAGTCATCAGCCAGTGTTTCATATGCTAAATCAGATTTTTATGGTCCTGTCTTAACCAGTGCAATCACAACAATCAGCGCAAAGCACAGGGTCATGTGCGCGGGGACATTAATGGCTTATAGTCTCGGTGCAATCTGCACAAATTGGACCTGGTGTAGTGATTAGTCATTATATTCTCAGGCAGTCACATTACAGGTCTCACAGCTATGCAGCAGCTGTGGCAAACACATGAGCACATGGCAAAATTGGCTCAGCAATCAAAGAGGAGAGTTCAGATATGACGTCCAGAAGGTTGAAACAGTAATACAGACACTGCTGCTAAAGACAGGGGATTTGGATATACAGCCTTATAAGAATCGTACAAGTCAGGTTTTGCATGATTTCAGTTTTATCGTCTGAAGGATGGAGAGCTGGTATTAATGTGTTCTGTAATCAAAGACACTATCAAAGTAAAGTTGGACAGGTTATGGCTGAACACACAACTGGAGTTAACGACATTAACGACAGCGCTTCATTTTGGGATGCGGGTCCTCGTTAACCAGATTTGCCGTTACCTGTGTTTCCCTGCTGAAATCTCTCATGCTGTCTGCTGTGGAAAAGGTTAACGTGGATCTAAAGTGACAGCGTGCATTAACCAGGCGAGGGCTTTGATCTTCACTGACATGATGAGATTGTTGACATCAAAAAGCTATGGGAGCAGGTTCGGCTGATCATTAGCGAAGTCGGTTTCAGTGGTGTGTGTGTGTGTGCTGATATTTTGGGAACGTGAAGATGCTTGTGTATGTTAATAGTTCCTCATCATTGAAAATAGTTCTCGCTATTTATCATAGTTGTACTTATTGTTTGGGGGGGGGGGCTCTGTGCTGCAAGGTTAAACAGCTTATCAGAAGGAGAGCAGGAAATATTTTCCAGAAAAACAGCCTCATCTCTCTGGAAGATGAATCCCCTGCCCGTCTCTCCTCCTCGTCCTTGCCTCTCATCACTTTCTCCTGCCAGCGTCAGACCCCCCCCTCCTCCCCGCGGTGAATTATTTGTGCGGTGGGGGCTGAAATGGCAGATTGGCTCGCGTGACAAGTTGTAAGCACTGATCTGAACCAGCGCACTACATCCATCTTATGTAGTGTGGCTCAGATGGATGTCGGACACACACGGAGGCAGGTTCCGTTCCTCTGACGACACACTGATGGTCTGTATATGCCAGGCAGATGGTTGGATAATTGGTTAATGTTACCTTTTGACTAGCGGCAGTAATAAATTACTGCCAACCTTTTCATGGTGTCTGCTTGATGTAATACTGACCCAAATGTCACAGCCAGCATCTGTCTCATTTAGCCTGTTTTTTTCCTCCCTCACTGGATCTGTCGTTCCCGTCGCTGCCTTCTCCCTCTGTCACTCCTCCACGTGTCTGCTGAAAACGTTGTGTCGCATTCAATCGACCTGACGCCCCCTCCCGTCCCCTGCTCTCTCGTCTCGATCTGTGTCTAATGCGCTCCCATCATTCCCTCGCCACCTGTCGTGACCTCCTCTCCTGCCACATCTTTCTTAACCTTTCTCTTTTGCTCTTTACTGCCCTGTTCCAGAAAAGCACGAGATTCTCTGCCCACTTTCCGCCAGTTCTTCAGCTCAGCCTTCAGCCTGACCCACGTCAGCCTGGCATCTATGAAAGTCCCTCCTGATTCACTCAGGTGAGTCCCCGTCTCACACGATGATTCAAAATGACCTTTGAGACCCCCTTAACACCCGCGAGCATCTGTGCGTTAAGCTTAGTCCGTTTATACACAGCTACAATAGAAATACATCTATGAAAGACCTGATCCCCAAATTGCACGTTGCCTTTTTTTGTCACTGATCTCTGGCCTTAATGTTTCATTCACACTGGTACCACTGAGGTTTACAATGCACAGTATTCAAGGGAGTGTCTGTCGGGAAAAGATAAATTGGACACAGTTTTCAATGCTAAAGTGGGCTATTATCAATGGATGCAACCCCGGAACGCCAGTAAATTTCTGTTAGTGTTATTAATAACGCCTTAGCTGTGACGTTCCAGATAATAAATATTCTGCTGACTGCGGTGTTCAGCCCTCAGTGAATCATCACAGGAGACAGCCAACTGGCAACCACATCTCTTCCCCTTCGTTTAGAACACCTCTGGGCAGGACAGGCAAACTGAACTGGCAACTGCTGTAAATCTAAGACTCATATACACTCCAGATAATAATAAACTGTAAGAAGTGTAGTATTATGCTAATATTATATAAGATAGTTCAAAGTCACTGAGGATCAGCTACAGTTAAATAAAGCTGGTACGTTTGATAGAACGTTAAAAGAAAAACACAGTGCCATAAATACTCGTACTAAATATTACTGATGTACCTGTGAATGGACGTAAATGTCACAACATTATTATGTTAAGGTGGTAATTGGAAATTATTAACTTAAGGTTTAGAATTATAAACAAGCTATTTTACAGGGCTCCCCCATAGCTCACTTAGAGTTAAGACCTTTTTTTAAAGCTCTAGAACTAATCCAGTTAAGAAATTAATTATGCAAATGAACCAATATGGAGGTTAGGAGTCTCCTTGATTCCTAACACTGCAGCCTGGGTTTTCCCTCACAGCCCAGCAGCTGGATGCTCAAACACAGTTCATGCAACTTTCAGTGTCGAGGGTGATAACAAGGCGAAACTACGCAATTCGGAAATAAATGTTATGTGTAGCTCTGGTGGGTTATGAAATGCGGTGTCATATAAATGTGTGTGCGTGTGCGTGTGTGTGTGTGTGTGTGTGTGCGTGCGTGCGCACGCGTTTACCGACACCTCTGTGTCAACAACCATTTGGCACCAAATGATGCTGTAATGTGCCTCAGTTTCAGCCAGTGGGTAAAGACTTTTAAAAGACAGGGCAACTGCAGTCGAACCTGAATGTGTCCACAGAGAGCTGACAGCAGTACAGCAGCAGTACCATCAATGCAGGCCGGGCCGCTCGCCATACAATGATGTTATTCTTCATGTTTGAATTGTCTCAGGCTGGAAGACTGAAATAGCTTCCACCATATGGCGAGTGCTTTGTATCCAAAAGCATCAGTGATATTGGATAATCAAGGCTCACACTAGGATTCAAATGGCTGCCATCTACTGTTATCTGAGTAGACTGGCCTTCAGACAGAGGACACAGATCGAAGTGCTCCTGCACTCTGGATCCTGCCCAGCTTCAGGAGACGTGTTCCGGAAGCAGCTCAGTGTGACGCCAGGCTTCCCTACCGGGATAAATGGACTGTTGCTGGATTACAGTCTCTCTGTGTTAGGTATATAGCCTGCTGTTTGCTCCTCTGTAGCCAACGAGCCCAATCAATAGCCAAGTAAACAAAGCAAACTGCAAACAATTGAGATGACTGCGCGTTGCATCATGGACCAGGGCCAGAGCGGACAGAGAGGACTCCCCACCTGGCACCTCCTCATTACCTCCTTACATATGATGAACTACCTCCAGCAGGGCCGTCATGTGCAAATGCTGCAACCCCCACCCCACCCCCCGCCCCCCATACTTGCTCTATTTGCTCACATTCCATCCATTGTCCATTAATTGCCCTTTGTTTCTGTCACTCATCTTCTTCCTCTTTTTGCTTGTCCAGTAACCTTCTTGCTTCTTTTCTTCTCCCTGCTTCTCCTCCTCTAACTGTGACGGCGCTGCCCTGCCTGTGTTTCGCTTCAGGGCTCTGTTCCTGGGTCTGTCCAATAACCCCCATATCTCTGACTTACACCTGGACGTCAGCAGCTGTGAGGTACGCCCTGTAAGCGCTGTGCTGCTGCAGGTTTACACACTCATCTTCCTCCCAGATCAGACACATGTGGCCGTCCCGTCACGTTCCTCTCCGCCCTGTCTTCCCTGTCTTCCACCTACAGCTGAGGTCAGCAGGTGCCGCGGTGATTCAGGAGCTGTTTCCTCGGGTTTCGTGTGTGGGGACTTTGGACATCTCTGATAACGGTAAGAGACGTGACTGCGCGCACACACACACACACACACATAGTAGGGGACATATTTAAACGGTCTGTTGCTGCACACACATTTAGATCTTTATAATGGCAGGTGTCACTGTTTGGATGCCAACATGGACACTGTTTTTTGATAAGTAAATGTCCAAACCAGCTGTTATGTTTATTTCTGTCTCTGTCTCTTTGGATCTGCATCACAAACTGGAGCTGTGGAGTTTTGGTTTTTCTAAATTAACTGTCTGAATTGCTAAATTGTTGGGGTAACCCTTTAAATGATGGCTCCATATCCTACTGTGTCAACATCTGTTTAAAAGTCCTTTAAGCCTTTTTGCATTTCACTTTTTTAATGAACAACTATTGAGTTGCGAAATTCACGAGTGAAGCGAGAGCTTATACAGTTTAATGTGGGAGAAAGAAAAGGCTCTGCTCCTTTGTTTGAAGCTCAGTAGTCATCCAGCAACAGTAAGGTCTCGTTCCTCCTCTTACAACATACATCTGCATTAAGCCTGAGTTGAATCAACAGTGTCAACATCTAATCACAGTGGGGGGAGTTTGGGGTTGTGGAGGCAGCTGCGCCACCAAAATGACTTTGGTAGGAGTTAATTGTGACAGGTTGTAATCAATGTGGCGTACACCTGCAATCAGTATGATTGGATGTTACGAGTCAGCTGGTGGCCAAGCAGCTGGTGGAAAAGCCACTGATACATGAACGAAGCAGCTGATGCCGGTCGGCCAATGGAAACGTGACCTGAAAAAAACAGTAACAGCAAATTTGATTTTGAGTTGTGTCATATCTTAGTCTCCTGCTACTTCCTGCCTCCGTGTATTAGATGAATCAAACCAGTAGAGTTTGAAGAAACGCGAACGAGTCTCGTTGGCAGCTGCTCTGCTCCCTCCTGCTCCGCCGTGTCTGTTTCCTGTGATGGTTGGCTAATTTAACCACAGACTTTCCTTCCTCCTTTGAATGAGCCTCTTTCTGGGTGAACCATCTCGCCATGGTAACCGCTTCCTCTTCACAGCATCCTCCATCCTTGCGCTTTAGAACATGCGAGTGGGTGGGAGCGAGGAGGGTTAATTGGGAGTATTTTGGAGTTTCAGTGGGCAGTGAGAGTTTGTTCCATAACAGACCATGAGGAGAAAAAAAAAAGAGCTTTGAAAGCCAGAAATGTTTGAAGCTGGCAAACAACATTTGACTTTTCTATTAAATCACTGGTTCATATCTTGTGTTTACATGGTTAATGTCCTTAAATGTGTCATTATGCCTGTTCTCTCGTGTGGTGCTGTAATAATTAATATTCAGAAGTGGTATGTTAGTGTTGCACTTGTGATATTTGTGTTGTGTTGTGTGCAGGTTTGGATGCCGACTTGCTGGCTGTCATCCCAGCCTTCTCCAGACACCCTTCCCTCAAACACCTGATGCTGGGGAAGAACTTCAACATCAAGGGCAGGTACTGAGCACGTGCGGGGAGCAGCGGCGCAGACGGCTGAGGCGATGCTGCTGATGTTTCATGTGTTCCTCCTCTCTCTGCCTCCTCAGGGTGCTGGATGAAATTCTGCAGAAACTGGTTCATTTGGTGCAGGAGGAAGAGTGTGTGAGTTGGATTATGCAACGTATTGCACAAACAAACACACACAAACGCACACACACACTCTGTAGTGCCGTCCTCTGTGGCGTTACGCACAGATGCACGCCTACACGTGCCTTATACACGCACGTATCCTGCACGCACACACAACCAGTTACCTCTGAAATCCTTGTCTTCTTGTTAATGTGATTGCGGCTCAGTCTCCCACCTGCCCATGATGAACAGGGGTCATGATGTGGCCTGTGACATCGTGTCTGTAGATGAATGATTTCATTTGCTCTCAGTAGCTGATGCATTTATTTACCGCAGTTGATGGTGACAGCTCAGAGCTGTGCTGTTACGCTACGTCCAGGCTGATGGACACACACACAGAGACACAGACGTAGAGTGTAAGTACGTATGTTTAGATGCTTTCGCAAAGGTCGACTGTCACTCAGCTGCCCCCGTAAGTGATGATGACACAACATCAAAATCATCTGCATTGTACAGTTTGCAGGTTAAAGGCTAATGGTGCTCATCACAACCGTATTCAGCATTTTTTCTAATCACAAATGTTACCATGTATCTGTGGGACCTACAAGACAAACTTTTACTGATTTTAACAGTGATTTCTGTTTTCTCTGTAAACCAAAGGCAGTGGCCATGAAGTGTTACTGATTAAAAAACAGTAAATAAATGGCTGATTATAATGCAGCAGGCTTATGTAATTAAAAACAACAAATGACTTTATTCATCTCTCAGTCACAGTTTAAGTGTTACCTCTTGAAAACAACAGTTTACATGTTTTTCAGTTTCATACCAGGTAATATGACAAACTGACAAACTCTGTCTCTGTGTTTTCATCATTTACTGTTTCAGATCTGTTCAAATCTTTAATTTCATTCATTTCACCCTCGGGTGTGATTATTTTCTAACCGTCCTCCATGCTCTGTTCCACTGCGCCCTGAAGGCCCTGCAGTCCCTCTCGCTGGCTGACTCCAGGCTTCGCCAGCGTGGCACCGTGCTCGTCAACGCACTGGGCTCCAACGCCTGCCTGCGAAAGGTGGACCTGAGCGGCAACTTCCTGGAGGACGCTGGGGCCAAGATGCTCAGCAAAGCTCTCCAGATCAACACAACACTCAGGTGTGTTTCATTTTAAAATCATCTGATCTCATCTGATGGAAACAGAGATTTTGTGGCTGATTAGGTGAGAGGAGGCGTAGTGAGGCTGGTTTGTGGGTTGCTCAGGGGCATAACAGTGAGTTCAGCACAGAGCTTCAAAGCTGGTCGCTGGAGAGCGAAGCGTGGAGGAGATAAGAAGATTGAGTAGTTACAGGGACAGTAACAGGAATCAGGTGGAAAGAAGTGGCCTTCAGGCAAACGATACATTGTGCAATGCAAAGAAGATGTGTGTTGGAGGATGGAGGAAGTACATAGTACTAAGAGGAGGAGGGGGAACAGGGGACAGGGAGATGAGAGTAAAGTGGGGTACTGATGTGTTGAAACAGTTGGATATGGAGCAGGGGGAGATAGTTAAAAAGGGATGAGAGAGAGGGAGAGAGAGAGAGGGGGAGAACCTAAGGGTTTATATTTTGTGTTTGCTGATTGAATATCTAGGGCAGAGTGAAGTGGGGAAGCTGGGAGATGGAGGTGGAGATGGAGGAGAAGCAGGATGAATGGAGGGGAAAGGGGGCTGCAGGAAAAGGCAGTTGTGTTAAACATGTAAAATGGACATTGTCGAGTGTAGGTGGACAATCTGCAGTGTGAAAGAGTAGCTGAGAAGCTCACTGCATGACAGCTGTTCATGCATTCTTAATGTGTGTGTGTGTGTGTGTGTTTGGCTACTGATCATCTTCTCCTGTGTCCCTGCCTTCACTGATTTCCCATGTGCTTGATCCTTCTCAGAAGTGTGACATGGGATCGCAACAACACAACGGCGACAGGCTTCCAAGATGTGGCGAGAGCGCTGGAGCAGTAAGATGAACACAAAACACAACGCACACGCACACATGAACAGGAATATATACACACAACTAAGAAGCAACACTTTGGAGAAGGTAGATAACCATCTCTGTACAGTTTACTGTTACACAGTGTTTCATCAGCCTGTGATGTGTGTGTCAGCCAGCTGTGGGTGTGAGGTGTGTGGTTTTTGTGTGCGTCTACTTGCCTGTTAGAGGATTGGAGGCAGCCGTTTGTTCTTGTTCACATCATAATCTTTCCAAGTTTATGATTGCAAAGTTAATATCGTCACTCTTTTCTCCCCGTTTCGCTTTCATAGCAACTTCACCCTGCAGTACATGCCCCTCCCCCTCAGTGATGTCGCCCAGGCGTACCGCAGCGCCCCGGAGAAGACTGACCACGCCCTGACCAAGGTGAGAGCAGCTTCCTTCCTATTGTTTGTAATGGCTAAATGTCCTGCATCCTGTTTATTAAGATGCAAGTGGTGACAGCTGGGGTCAGACTGAGTCATCGCCTTGATGAATGCCTTTCACTTCCTGATGCGTCAGAATTAATGATTCAATTAATGAGGGTGTTTATAGATTGCATTGCGGTTGTGCAAATTCCACATGTTGTTTCCCATGCTGCAAGTCTGCATGAGAAGTCTGACCGTTTTTACTGATCATATATGTGTGTGTGTGTGTGTGTATACGTACATATACACACACACAAAACAATGTAATAAATCTGAAGCTGTAAGTCTGTCAACAAATTAGAATCAGCAACATTCGATAATTAGTCATTTTTAAGTTTGATGTTTTCTGTGTTAATTCCTTTGATTCCTAGATGAATGTTGATGTAGAAACCAGACATTTGATGGTCTCACACTGGGCTTTTGGACACTGTAATGGACATTTTAAGCAGTGATTAGTGGAGCCATTAGAGGCAGGTATAAGAACTTTCACTCGAGAGGCCCTTGGAAGTGACAGAGCATAAGGGACAATGCACCGCAGTGTTTATTTGCCTCAGTCAGGATCCTGCCTTTCGTCTTTTTTTTGTAAAGTAGCTTTATTGCTCCATAAATTGGGTCAGACATTCCCGCTCTGATTCTCTGCTCTTATGATCGTGTGTTTCTCGGTCTCCCTGTGGTTGCATCTCTATATAAAACCACCCACTGTGTGCCAGAAACAAACATCACAGTGATCCCTGCAGTGTGTGTGTGTGTGTGCGTGTGCTGTTATCACACAGTCTGTCTTGCAGATTTACTGTGTGTCCACAAGGCAAAGTGGCCTTGCTGACATCATTAGACCCAATAAGCTGCTAGATCACTCATCACTCGTGAAACTCTTCTGAAACTTGTCCACAAACATAATGAGCTGTCATTGGCGATACTGAGTGATGTGGTCGCTTCGCCTCACTGCGATTGCCAAATAAATTCTCGCCCATCACTCGGCCTGTAAGCTGCAGCTAACAGAGCGCTCCTGTTGACACGCTGCGTGTGGAGCTGTCAGTCAGTCAGGAACATCTCCCCTCCTCTGAGACCCTGAGGAAACAGGAGCGTCTCTGAGAAAGCTCTTCTGTGTGGGTTTAACTCAAGTAAAGCTCTCTCATAAGCTCATCAGAAGTGGTTCTGCTTTAGTTCTGACCTATTGACCTGATCATTTCCCTTATCACACTCTGTCTGCATGGGCTGTGTATGTACAGTCTGGGGCTGAAGCTGTTTTTTTTTTTGAATGTTGCGGGTTTAGTCCTTGAGGAACATGTGATTTACATAAGATGATGAAGCAGTGAACATTTCCACCTGCTGACTCAGGGAAATAAATCAAAGGCCTCCAGTTTATTCCTGGGGATCAAAATTCTCTCTCTCTCCGGTTTCCTTATTAACATGCAAATGGACCTGTCTCCTCCACACTGTGCTTTGTAAACACCTGTCATCTCTACTCCTTCGCCTCCTTGTTTGTTTTCTGTGTGTGTGTGTGCGTGTGTGTGTGTGTGCGTGTGTGTGACAGATCCAGCGCGCCCTGCTTAGAAACAACCAGACTCAGCGTTTCTCTCAGAAGCAGGCTCTCAGGCTGCACCAGGGTCTCGTCACCAGCACCGCCGAACAGGTTCGTGTCAGGACGTGTGTGAGTCAGCCTCTCTGCACAACAGCAGGACAAGATTCTTATTTTGATCATCCAGTGAATGTGTTTGTAACATATACGCATTGATTTGTGTGCGTGTGTGTGTGTGTGTGTGTAGGTGATGGAGCGTCTCTGTGTGCGGGTGCAGCAGCAGGTGTGTGTCCTGAAAGGCTGTGAGGAAGGAGAGGAGATCCAGGCGGCCCGACAAATCCTCAAAGAAGCAAGGAACTCGAGAGCTGTGAGTGTGCGTGTGTGTGTGTGTGTGTGTGTGTGTGAGTGTGTGTGATTCATATAATACCAAAGAATATTTGGTGCGGTACTTTAGGCAATGTGTATTGCATCTGTTCTCATATTTTAACAACACACACATGTTCAGGAATTAATTACTTGATTAATACTTGATTATTTTTATTTGATAGCCTGTCATAGAAACCACATCTTTTGCTGACTACTACTTCATACACAAATACAAATATTAACACTTTTACATCATCCTCCACGCAGCATCTTTATCAATTATTCATTATTTCAATACATTTCAAATGTATTGAAATATGACTGATGAAAACTAAACACTGCACAAGCCTGTAACACAACAGTAAATCTGACAACTAGAATATTGCGCTTGTCATCTTAGACGCTGCTGTAAATTGCTCTGTGTCGGTTTTAACGCACGACTACAATATTTAACTGTCACTGTTTCAAATGTTAAAGGAAGCTGTAACGAATGAGTTCTTTAATAATGGAACTCTGAACACACACACACACACACACACACATATGGACTGATGAATGTGAAACAGCAGTTATTATGACGGGCTAATAAGTTGTGACTTAATTGATCTGACACAAGAAATCGTTCAAAGCACAGTTGAAGTCAGCCTGTGAAAATTCTCTATGGCGGATGAGTCATTAGGAATCAACTCTCAAATAAATAAATAAATAAATAAATAAATCGTTCTTAAGGAATTAAACAAAGCTTATCTAGGCAGCTGTTTGAAATTTAATGGCTGAGTTAAAATTTAATTTCTTGCAAAACATCAAGCAACAACTGCTAATCACTAACCATTTCAACCATTTTCCATTCTTTTACTATGACACAGGGTAGCACAGTACGCTTCAGTTTGTTTACTTACTGTTGCCCCACTGATTTTATCCTCATCCCTTCTCCCTGCTTGTATGTTTGTGTGTGTGTGTGTGTGTGTGTTTTAGCTGTACCCATCTCTGTGTGAGTTGGCCCATGTGCTGTCGGTGGACGGCCCCGTCAAACAGCGCCTGGACACTCTGGCTGGAGAGCTGGCGAAAGCTGCAGACAAAGAGCTGCAGGTGTGTATGGGGGTCGCACAAAGTGCTGATGTATGCATGTTTTAAACACTCGAGCACCGGGCGAGTTGCATTTAAATTGCCCATTAAGAAGCCTAGTGAGTTCAAAAGAAATGTTGCATTAACATTCACAAGGGAAAATATGTGAAATATTTGGTTTTATTCTGTGCTGCTGGGATTTAGAGTATGTGAAGAGTTACTGGTTGATACATAAACCAGTGGCTTGCTGCATTGCAGATACTGTGAATAAAAGGCAGATGGCGGATAAATGAAAATATTAAGTGTGCCTCTCAAACTGTGAATTGATCATTTGCTTTGACTTTGTGTGTCCTGTTTTGTCGTCGGTTTCTCTGGTCCTTTGTGTCCAGGTGGTCGTGGACTCCATGGTGTCCCTGTGCCGCGAGCTGTGCCCCATGTCCTGCTCTGCAGCCGAGAGACTCAGCCCCCCCCTCTCGTCCATCTCCGAACAAGTCTCAATCCCTCGCTCTGCAATCCGAAACGCCCTGATGGAGAGAGCGGCTGAGGATATCAACAGAGCCCTGGAGTAAGATGGGGAGCTGGTGAAACGGAATTAGAAGACCTGCAGTGAAAACACTGACTGACGTGTTGCCTCTCTCTCTCTCTCTCTCTCTGTGTGTGTGTGTGTGTCTCAGGGAGGTGAAGTTGTCTGTGGTCTCCTATCTGACCAACTCCATTGTGGATCAGATTCTGCAAGAACTCTACACCACTCATAAAACCCTGGTACTGGTAATGTCCCTTTACTGCATGCCTTCTTTGTAGATTGTAGAAAAGAAAAAAAGCGTTATATCTTTCCTGCACAGATGAATGCATCTATATGATGTAGGAGAATCTGGTTGTAACAGCTAATCAGCTAGCAAGCTTAGCTTCCTACAGATATACTGAGACTGAGGCGAGATAACATGAGATGCCAGAACACATATTTCACATTTTTCCACAAACACTGGTCTGAGTGCGACCAACCATGAAACACAGGTTTTATTGTTTGAAGATTTGAAGGTAGTTTAAAGGGATACCTCAAACACAAAACATCACAGTTTTCATCCTTAAATTCCTTCTGGTGTATCAGCTGGTTGCCTGGCAACTTCACGGCGCTAACAAGACTGCCGGGGGTCTCTGTCCACGCCAAGAAATAGTCCTACGCTTTTCTTGACTCGTCAGGTTTGGTTTGACTCAGACACAGTCAGACCTCTTCTGGAGCTGCTGTAGATTTTCTTACCTTTTATTTGTGAAGTGAAGATGGTGCACAATGCCCTTTTCTTTTCTTCATAGCAAACTCAGACTGGATCCATACTAATATGTTTTTATTTTGCGTTCACAGCCGTTAGTGTGGTCATTAGTGAAAAGGTGACAGTGTGATCAGTCCCTGTTATCAGCTGGGTTTCTCCAGAACCGTGTGGATGTAGAGTATAACTGTCTCCTGGCCCCAGCTTCATTTTTATTTCACATAGATGAGAGTGGCATCGATTTCCTTCGCTAAATCGCTGCAAGAAAAATGACTAAACAAGCAACTCCAGCTGCAGTTTCAATTCAGAAACACTTCTGTGCACATGTCTGTGTCTGGTGGGATCACATTAACGTGACAGTGGGCAGACAACATTAAAATGGAAAAAAAACAAAAAAACAATCCGACAACTTTTGATCAGACTGTGATCGACTAAATCCTAAATGCTGCAGTCGATGTTGTTACGTCAGCTTTTTATCTACCAAGTCCTGCCCAAATGGTGTGTTTCTATAGCAGCCCATTATTTACATCAGACTGATTTTCAGGCCCTTGATTGACATGAATCTGCTCAAAGTGATTTTGAAGGAAAAAAATCAGTCAAATCAGTGGAAATCTGAACCTTGAAGATTGAGATTTCCACTCGCTGCTCTACAAAACAACGATACACTTTTATTGATTCCTTGTAAATCTTTGCAAAACCTTCGGGAAATCTACAGCTGCTTTAGTGAAACTGCTCTCTGCTGTGTTCAATTGTGCACTGTGTCTGTGAGATGAGTCACGGATTCAAATCTGTTTTTGGTATCTCCCAGTTGTATCTCTACGGATACACCAGTCTACAACAAGTCCCACATGCATTCCTGATAAAACCTTACATAAGTCTAATTGTGTTTCCAGTCGCAGTAGAACAGTGGGTTGATTTTCAACCTGAGTGCAGAGATGCCTCCAGATCATAATCAGATTTTTACATTGAAATTAAAGTCGTATATTAGATGGATATTTTAACCCAGTCCCACAACTCAACACTATTCTAAAACCGTTTGTTTCCCCCTCTCTGACGTGTCTGGGGCCCGATCGCAAACGAGTCCATTATGAACGTTTTTCGATGCGGGTCTTGTCTTGAGTTTCTAGATTGAGCAATTATTTGATGTAGGCAGCTGTGTGGTTTATCTGGTTCACTGGGATTAAAGATTATAAATATGACGCAGGGGGAACTTTGCCCTCCGAGTCAAAACAACATGACTCCCTGCATGTTCTCCTTCCCATGAAATTAAACAGTTTCAACGTGAAGCCAGTGGAAAAGGAGGGATGCTTTGTATTCCAGTCACTGCCTTGACTCTTACCACTGCTTCTCCTCTCAGTTCTGCCGCAGTGCCAGTTTGGCCTTTATTACACCTCAGGACCTTTAGATCAAGGGATTGTTTGTTATTCATATATTTTCTTAGCCTTACTAAATAACAAAAGCATAAAGTACTTATTGTTGTGTTTCTGAGCCTCACATTCCTTCCCGTGAGGGAGTGTGTTTAAGCATATTGTTGCAGGTGTCATCACCACATGCGGCATTAACTGTGTATATGTGAGTATAGGTGCGTGTGTGTTTGACGTGTGTGTTCCATCAGCTGCGGCAGGTGTCTCAGGCGAAGCGTTGGGATGACATTGGGACGGGCAGACGCACGATCCGACATTCCAGAATCGTGGAGTCTCTGGAATTCGCTGATGAGGAACTAGGTGTCGGCCTGGGAATAGTAAGTGAGAAACATATTCTACTAACAGAATAAGAATCGGGTAATGGAATGGATTTTTTGGTGGATCCGTTTCATGTGACCTGCTTGAAAGTGATGGCGTCGCATCGTTTTCCAGCATCATCACTACTGTAATAAAAACGACACTTTAATTATAAAAATCCAGTTGTGTTTTTTTTAAACACGCTCTCAGGAAAAAGCAAAACACATCTGCTGCCTGATGAAGTCATCACTGCGTCCAGTAATAATCCTTCACATTTGCACCGTGAGCCGAAAAAAAAAAAAAGTAAGTCCAGACTTGCAGTGTAAGGAGGACTTCCAGGCAGTTCAATTTCCCACTCGGTGTGTGTGACCATTAGCCAATTGACTGAGTTACTGTAGCGAGTCGATGCTGCACTCACACAACTTAAAGCGTTTCAGTCCAGTGAGAGTGTTTTAACCCATCACTCCATGCTGGAAACTCCGAACAGAACATGAACAGCTGTTTTTTTTTTCTTTCTTCACCATATTGCTACATTTAGTTCTGGCAGTCTAACACAGCCTTCCTGTAAGAAACCATCATGAAGGTTATCATGTTGAACTGTTGTACAGACTGATCATTCTGATGCTGTTGAATTGTACCACACTATAACAAATATTACCCTACTTACATCAAATAATAAAGGAACGGCTGTCTCCATGACAACACTAAGGTAAGGTAGGATTGTTGTACCAGACTGCTGTATTTGTCCAGGTCTGACTGGTTAATAGACCGATTGAATCACTGCCCATTATATAATTATCTTCTTTGCTTAAAGGACACCATGGCTATTAAAAAGCGAAGCTCCAGAACGAGAAGAATCCGTCCCGTCTCCACCCGGCTGAGTGAGTGTTCTGCCTCCTGAAGCATAATGTTATTTGAAATAAAAGCAGTGACGGGGTCAGTTGACTTATTCAAATACAAAAAGCTCTGTGTTTCCTCAGCCACATCATCAGTCTGTCCTTTAGAGAAGAGAATTAAGTTTTTCATTTATTATATGGCACAGTTGAAGGATTCATTTGTTTTTCGTGTGATGCTGCTACAGGCCTCAGACTTTTATTTTTGCGTGCTTGGTCTGAGTTAGGGATTTTATTTTTAAACGCAATAAAAATGCAGCCATTTAATTTTACATATGAACGTTTTGTTTGATTCATAGAGCCCTTTCTTAGACATGATCACATAACTATAAAGGTGACCTTGTTCTGTATTTGACTTAAAATCGGCCTGACCATAAAAATGATGAATGAGCAGTGAAACTTGTTGAAATAATCCTGTTCATTTTGTCACTGTCCTTTAATTTGTCTCATTACAGGCTTAGTGGATGAGCCCAGTTCCTCTCCTACCCCCTCTGCTCCACCTCACTCTGCCCCACTTACACACTCGGCATCATGGGAGTGTCTGTCCACCCTCCCCACCAACGGGTCACCCTTGCGTCACGTGACCCACGTCAGGCCACGCCCACCCCGGAGACACAGAGCAGGGCACCTCCCTCCTGAATCTGTGAGTTGACGCGAAATAGTATGGCAGTGACCTTTGACCTTGTTTAGTGGGCGGCAAGCAGCTTCAGCAAGGCCAACTACTTAGTGTGCTTTTTTATTTATTTATTGATATTTTATGCTAGTGGACGAATTATATAAATAGAACTGCTGTTGATTTCCAAAAATGTACATCTAACATTTTTAATTTTTTGCCTTGTGTGAACTTCTGTTATTTATGTTGTTTTCTATGCTAGCGGCAGCACTTTCCAAAAATAAGCCCCTTTTAAAGATGGAAGCTGTCACATGTGTATCTGACTCAAATGTTAATCATGCAGAGCCATCTCCCAGGCGCTGGGGGGGGGGGCATCCTCTGACTTAACAGCTCGCTTGCTTTTGAGATGTAAAACTATAACTTTGGCTGTGAATGCATGTTTTTTTTCTTTCCTTTTGTTAATCGGTACAGATCCATTCAGGGCAGGATGATGAGGAGTTGTTTTACAATCAGACTGCTGTTGGCACTGGATTCTGTTTTGCCAGCCAGCCATTGGAAATGAAAATACCTTTTGTCAGCCTTTTAGCTTTTTGTTGACATGAGGGATTGATCGTTGCCATCCTGTTATTCTATCCATTTCCTGCTCTGTGTGTGTGTGTGTGTGTGTCTGTGTGTGTGTGTGTGTGTGTGTGTGTGTGTGTGTACAGCATTGCTCAGAGAATGGAGGAGTCAGTATGCTGGAGGATGGATTACCTGATTTCTACAGCAAGAGGGTTCTACCAGACAGGTAATTGACATCCAATTACTACACAATTAACCTCCTGACAAATACAAACACACACGCACGCACTGACCTAAACCTTAATGCTAACCCTAGGACCAATTGTTCAATCAAAATGCCCTTTGAAGTTGTCAGGACTGGTTTTGAACCAGAATTGGTCCTCACAACTACAACACAACTACACACCCTCACACAGACACCCACACACACAATGGTGCAAGTTATTTGTTGTTGGGAGGGAGTCAACTCAACAACTTTAATTTTGTTATTATGTAAATTCTCTTTAGTATAATTACCTTGATTACACTAATGATGGAGAAATTACTTTGTGATTACAACAAAATAAATGGATTATCAGAATTTGGTTTAGCCTTTAAAACAGCGCTGGAGAACAGCTTATGTACTACGCATTTCTGATAATGATGTGACATTATTCCAAAGGTGGAGGGAGACAGTCTGCCAGTGGTGGCACAAAATAATAAGATGGCATGCTATGTGAATAAAGTTAATGCAATCCAAACTCCTTAAGAGAAATCAGCTTTGTAAGTGTATTTATTGATGTAGAAAGAAATGAAGACATTGGTTAAGCTTCAGGGACGCTCTACCAGACAGGTATTTGACATCCAATTACTACACAATTAACCTCCTGACAAGTACAAACACACACACACACACACTGACCTAAACCTTAATGCTAACCCTAGGACCAATTGTTCAATCAAAATGCCCTTTGAAGTTGTCAGGACCAACCAGAATATTCCCACAAAGATGGTTTTGAACCAGAATTGGTCCTCACAACTACAACACAACTACGCACCCTCACACTGACACACAGACACACACACACAATGGTGCTTTGTGCTTTGTTGTTGGAAGGGAGTCAACTCAACAACTTTAATCTTGTAATTATGTAAATTCTCTTAAGTATAATTACCTTGATTACACTAATGATGAAGAAATTACTTTGTGATTACAACAAAATAAATGGATTATCAGAAATTGGTTTAGCCTTTAAAACAGCGCTGGAGAACAGCTTATGTACTACGCATTTCTGATAATGATGTGACATTATTCCAAAGGTGGAGGGAGACAGTCTGCCAGCGGTGGCACAAAATAATAAGATGGCATGCTATGTGAATAAAGTTAATGCAATCCAAACTCCTTAAGAGAAATCAGCTTTGTAAGTGTATTTATTGATGTAGAAAGAAATGAAGACATTGGTTAAGCTTCAGGGACGCTCGATGTGTGTTAAGTGACTGACACATAATGATCCAACTACTGGTTGGAAAACAATTTGGAGAGTTGAGGAGCTATTTTACTCATGAGGAGACATTTTGCTCAAGAGTTAAAAACTCTAAAAGAAGAGTGAGATTTAGATCCGCTTTCCCCTCAGGCTCAAACTGCAGTGTTAATGTTGCTATAATAAACCTGTTATCATCAAACAGGCCAAATGCAGTTAGTGCTGATTCATGTTGATCAGGCGAACAACCCCGGTCGTTTTTAGATTCCGGGGCGAAACTGGCTTTTAGGTAACACCACAGGAGATAAGTCAGTTACTGAATCAGTGTCTCCAAAGCTTCAGAGCTAAAAGGAAGCCACAGTAAAGGAGACAGTGTCATCACAGCCCTGTCTTCTCAAATGGGGACATCACAGTAATGGGATAGTTTTCTCATGTCACGTACAGTTTTCATAAATGCAAGATGCTAATTATGAGCAGTAAAACGAATTATTTTATCTCTTTCAATGCGAATGAATGTAATGCGCTCCAATACTTATGATGCTTACAATTAATATTGCATGCAATATTACAAAAACAGATGTCCTCTATGAAGTTTCTCTTATTTAATTTTATCAGTGATGAATGTACAACATTTTCTTGAAGGGCAAAAGCACAAATCTGGTGGAGTGGGTCCATTTGCACTCAGTGGTCTCATTCGTCGTTCAATGACTAGAACATCTTTCAGGATATAAAAGAAATCATTTTGTTTACCGTTTCCAAACTCATTTTTCACAAGTAATATAAAAAGAACTAAAATTCCAAGAAAGCTGTGTATTGAATAGTGCAATGATTTCATCCCTTTGGGTCACTTCTGTTTAAAACATGTTTCTGTTCACGGACACAGTCTGATCTGAATATGGGTTCAGAAATAAGAGATATGTTTTATGCCTTAAAATCAGCAGTGATGAATAAGCAAATATATATCTAACGTATAAACACACATCGCCAACGTCTTCCATCTGATATCATCAACATCCAACGCTGGTGATGTTAGTCTCGAGTAATTAGTTTTAAAGTGTTAGTAGTTAGTAGTTAGTGTTTCAATGCATGACCTCCACTGTATAGGCTCAGGATATAATGATGTGTAATGGCGATAGTGAAACTAGCGATTATTAGCCAATTACTTTATATTGGTATGTAACAGCTAACTCCACTCCAAAATGTGCAACACCACGCTGGACAGCAACCAAACTACTGCAGCCACATGGAAATGATAGATCCTAAACAATGAGGTGTCATGGTGGTGTGTGTTTGGTGCCAGCCAGCAGACAGCAGTGTGTAAAAGAGATTTATTTAGGCAGCAGAAACAAAGCCTTCTGTCAGAAATGTTAAACCATCTGTACGGGCCACTCAGAATCAAAAGACTGTAAACTGTCACTGTTAAATGACTCATTACCATAATATGTACAGATGTTAACATGGCGACCAATACTGTACAACTACTCGCATATAGTTAGTGGATGTTTGCATCATACTAATGTGAAAACATTATTATAACGCAACTTCTGATCCCTCTCTTTGTCCCCATTGATCCACTTACAGATGAATATTTCTGATTTTTTTTTAAGAACTGTTTTCTCTTTCTTTCAGTCAGCTGTCATCCCTCCATCAGGCCCAGTCGCTGCGGAGGAAGAAACGACGCAGTGTCTTGTCCATTTTCTCCGGCTTCCGCAAGAACCGCAACTCGACCATCTCCAATCAGGACTCTGAGTGAGTACGCGGCAGAGCGAGTACGCAGCAGAGTGAGTGAGTGAGAGAACCAGAACGCTGTTCAGTTGAGGGGCATTAACTTTGCATTATAGCTTTGTAAATATGTTAATGGAAGAAAAATATTTTGCTTATATCTCCAACAGTCTTACTTTGGTTTAATTGTATTTTTCTTGATATATTTAAGCTGCTTTTTAATGGGACCAGAGTTTTAAAAAAATGGAGAGCAGCACTGCAGAGAGGTCTAAAAAGTACTATGTGTTAAATGTATTTAAAAAAAGAAAAAGAGAAATAAATTACACAGGTTAGTAAGCCAGAGGAAAGTATAGTCCTCAGGGGCAAACTTCACCATTAACAGCAGTTACACAGTTGGACACAGTGCAGGAGAAAAGGGCGTTCAGTGAAAGCCACAGTCCGTTTCAGCTGACAGAAGTGGGTTCAAATTGAACCCGGAGGAATTGTGGGTAAACCAAAACCTGGTGATGCAGTCGCCGCTGCTGATCAGCAACCTGGCTGCAAACTGTGTTTGTCTGCTTGATCCAGCAGCACCTCAGAGAACGTCTACTCAATGATCCAGCACCCTAAGGACGCCGTGAGGCCGGAATGCACTGTTCCCGGAGCAAATGGAAACGTGCCTTCACCACGGCCAGTGCAGGGGATGCCTGTGCACGGAGTGAGGGCTGCCAGCCCCCCCTGCCTCATCCAAAGACAGGTAGTGCAGTGTCTACAGCTGCCATGCAAAGCAGAAGGGTGTATTTTATTTCCATATAGTCAGTAGATATGTTAGATTATACAACTGTAAAACCAAACCGGCACACGTCAGTGTTTAAAGTGAATCCAAATATGTTGAACTCCCTAATCTGCCTCCAGTCCAGCTCAGGGTCCAAACTGTAAGCATCCTGATTCCACTCGTCGCCATGGAGATCCATTATTTCTCAATGTCATATATCATGTTTGGGTGTGCATAAAAGGACTCGTCTGTGGATTTAAGCACCAAACACCAGAGTGTGTCGTGTTGGTCTCTGAGCCTCAGTCTGCTGACCAGGCCGGTCACAGGTCACAGGTCACAGGTCGTTACCTAAATTAAAGGAATTTGGAGGATAAAGTGTGGTATTTCAGGAATAATAAACCTGAGCCGTCGCTCTGAAACATAATGATCAATAAATATATATATATAGTATTATATTAATACGCGTATGAAGACTGGGACAGCCAACGACAGACTTCATGTTTGCCAGTTAGTGTTGTGTTCTTATTAAAGTTAAACCAACTGCACCAATGAGAAAAGCCGGTACGGGAGGTAGAAGTTGGCCAGGCTGGCAGCATAGCTGAGAGCAGGCAGTTCTATGTGGGCTGGGCTGAGTCACTGCTAACCGAGGGAGTTTTATCACATCCATGAGGGAAATTTAATTTGACCTCATTTATTTCACAAGACTTATAAATTGAGGACCCCCTGAATAGTATTATATTAATACGCGTATGAAGACTGGGACAGCCAACGACAGACTTCATGTTTGCCAGTTAGTGCTGTGTTCTTATTAAAGTTAAACCAACTGCACCAATGAGAAAAGCCGGTACGGGAGGTAGAAGTTGGCCAGGCTGGCAGCATAGCTGAGAGCAGGCAGTTCTATGTGGGCTGGGCTGAGTCACTGCTAACCGAGGGAGTTTTATCACATCCATGAGGGAAATTTAATTTGACCTCATTTATTTCACAAGACTTATAAATCTTGCAGTCTTCACTGCTGCCTCCAGACTGGAGGGTCGATCAGCGAAAACAAGCTGCAAGTCACACAGAGCACTATACAGGATGTGATGTATAGAAATATACAGTATGTGGTTTGATTTGATGCAGTGCTGTGCCTCTGTCTCTGTGTAGTCCACAGACCTGGTCAGCATGGTGTACAGCTGCATCGGGGCAGAGATCGAGGACTCAGATGGCAGCAGCACGTGTGACATCAAAGCCACAGAGCAAGGCGCTGCTGACAGGTCGACCACCGTGTCAGATGCCCCCGCAGACACACGGACTAACGGCCACGCCGTGTCCAACAAACAGACGGAAAGACAGATGGACACGGGCCGGCAGGAGAGGGTCCTACCCCTGACGGATTCAAGGACTGAGACGGAAGAGGACAGACAGAGCGGCTGTGGAAGCGTGGCCCCCTGTGGGCCGAGACCGGAGCCACCACCACAGAGCACCAAGCCCAGCCTGGCTGTTATGAGGCAGAGACACCTGCAGGAGAGTTTAGGTACTGCAAGTTAAACAACAACCGAGGTTAGGTTATATTAGGCTTTTTTCTTTAGTTCGGCTCAGTTTTCACAAACTTTCTGAATTCTTATTTTAAACACAAAATGTCACACAAATGCCCTTAGATTCAAAGAGTAAAACAGTTATTCACATACATAAATGCAAACATGTTATTTTAACTGTACCTGATGAACATCATAGCATCGTGTTTGCTAAGGACTCTGCTGTTGTCATTTCAAAGAAATGACATGACTAGGAAACCAAGAAGAAAAAAACAATGATTGTATTGAGTATGTATTACAGTAATACAATGAGTGGTTTGAGATAATCTGTCGTATACATTATATGTATAAATTATCATTATATCACTGTAGCTTATTCTACCTTGGAAATGAAATAAAGTAGAAGTAACTATACAGTGAAGGTAGATTCTGAGGTAGACTGAATTATGTATACTCACTCAAATTAAGCATATTCAAATAATCCAAATTCAATTTTTCGAACCACCTCATTTCAAATACAGAAATATAGCCTATTGTTTTCATTGCAGTTTGTGTAATCATGTGACAATAAGCACTGCACTGACCAGTGATGAAACCTATATATAAAGACCATTTTCTCTTAAGTGCTGTGAAAGGTGCTGTGTTATGATTAAAATAGTGATTTAAAAGAGGTCTGTCAAAGTGGCGTTGTGAGCGATGATGTATAGTGGACAGTGATTTGACATGAGTCCCACAGGTATGAGGTCAGGTCAAGCTTAACTTCACGTTCTGGCCGACTGCAGTCTGGCACAAAGGGTATGAACAGATCAGCCAGATGCCAGACCTGTTCCTGTCATAAAATCCACATAAGGATCTGACATATACGGATCTCTTACATTAAAATGTAAGAGGGTACAGAAATGTACCCTTTAAACCCTCTGATTAAAACACCTCGCTGCAGGTTGTGGAGCAAATAAGTGTTAAAAATAGATGACGCTGCTGACTTTTCCTCAGCAACCAAAGATGATTCATCATGGTTGTGTTTTCTGTGTTTGTGTTTTATCAGAGGAGGCAGGGAGGCAGGAAGAAGCAGGGGACCAGAGTGAAAGAAAGCGTGAAGACAAGCAGAGAGTCAGAGGACCAGAGGGACAGCATCCTCTAAATCCCAATAAGGTATGTATCCAGCACGAAAAGAAAAATAAATAAAAAGATAAATCGCCAAATACCATCCTATGTCCCACTTACAGTCCAGTCTTGACCTATCGAGAGACAAGATTTCTCCAGAAAACACCAAGATCTTTGCTGAACCTACACCCGTAAGCCCAGGAGAGGAACCCAGTGGTGACCAGAAGAGTTTATGTCCTGCTCAACCAGTTAGTCAAGACGAGGGAAACGCCGAGAGGAGAAGCCCGCTGGCATCTGTCGAGCCAGGGACAGAGGCAACAGATCCTGCCTTCAGTCACGGTGTAGTAATTTTATAGCTGTAATTTTATAGCAAAGGAAAGTGACAGTAAATTTTGATGATGTAAGGGTCAGGATAAAACAGCATTGCTGGTCATTTAATTCACTGCTCGAAATAGCGTCATATTCTACACATGCCACTGGACTTTTCTCATGGTCATGGTAGTCGTTCATTCTAACATACAAGTTCAGCTTGTTTGAATGAGCTGCAGCTTCGAGGAGATAAAACGTGGCTTTGATGGTGTCAAAATAGTGATGTCTGTATGTATGTGGAGATTTGAATGGGTAATGATGATTATGATCTTTCTACCAATCAGATGAGGAAGATGGCCATAACGGATTTCCAGTGACATCACAGTACACCAGGAAGTCCAACTCATTTGAATATATATATCTATATGTATATATCTATATATATATATATATATATATATATATATATATATATATACATATGTATATATATGCACCGTTCTTGCACATATTATAACAATGGCAAGAGTTTTTATTATATGAAAGCAGCATAATTGTCTTATTTCATATGCTGCTAAGCCTGTTGAGTTTGCTGGCTGTGCACCATGTTAAAGCCTGATCCTTCACCCCACCCCCCTTTTAATTCCCACACCCAACTGTGTGTGTGTGCATGTGTGTGTGTCTCCTGCCATTTCCCCTCAGGCATGGAGCGGGACTGTCCCTACGATCTGGAGAGGTCTTCAGATCGCAGATTCCCAGTGAAAAAGCCCTGTTTTCCCCAGCACAGAAACAGATCTCTGGACTATCCTGCTGGGACCAGGTGTATGTATCCGTTTCACCTCCCACAAATATGTGTGGTATGATGACAGCCATGGAGCAGGAAGAGATTGCACAATTACGGTTCCGTGCAGGCGGCACAAAAATAAATGCAGGATTATGTCTTTGTTCATTATTTTCCACTTTAAGTATTGTAACACTTATTTTTTTGCAGAGTGAGATGAATTCCAGCAAAGTAGTTTTGGGCAAAAGTGTCACCATGTAATTTTTGCAAAAGGTTGACTGCGTGTAAACGTCTTCACAGCAATGTGGATGAGTCATACTCTGTATAATGAATGCATGCTTGCTCCAGCATTTGATAAATGGCTGACTAAAGAAAGAGATCATAAAACAGAATTGGAAGAAGTGATTTGGCTGTTTTCCAGACACTTGTTCTTGCAGCTGGCAGCTGGATCTGACACAGCCTGTATGAGGAGGCTGTGGGACAGGAACTATATCATTCTTGAAATTAGGACCTTTTATCACGCCTGCTTTAATTGGAGCTGATTTGTTTTTGATACCATGTTCCATTATTGCAATAATGGTCAGCCATGTATAGCTGATCATCACTTTCTACACCGAGCCTTTTAGCACTGAAGATAAAAACCTGAGGCAGTGGAATTCATGGGCACTAACGACATGGCAAAACCAGTGCCAGTTACCCCTGTGATGCAGAACTATATATCAAAACCCTGCTGCAGAACATTCACTTACCTGCATAGTGAGAGGAATCAAAGGTCCACATGTCACAAATGGTGGCAGAGGAGCTAGTTATAGAATGAGTTATCACCTGTGCCTTTTCTGGTTAATTGATTGGTTGGGTGAAAGATCGTGGTGAAATCTGACTATTAGATGTGTCAGCATTGGTTTTGAGGAATCCATTATGTGGTGTGGGTGTGAGTTTGGAATTGAGAACAGCGTAATGTAATGTGGTTCGGTTGCAATGCACCGAAAAGTTGTTTGCCGACCATAAAACTCCAGATAAAGAAAGATTCATTCTGCCGTGTTTGCCAAACTTACAGCTGCACCGTTTGCATCATCTGGCCACTTGTGGGCAGCAGAAACGCTTAAGTCACAACATCTGGCATATTATTACCTCGTAAAACAATATGGCCAATGTTTTGTTGAAGACACAGAGCCAGGAACACCGGTTCTGCACAGAGCTGAGGACAGTTGCATAATGTAATCATGTTATTCTGTTGGGGTAGAACTGCAAACAAAACCTTCACGTGTTACCAGCTGCTAATAAAATATTCATTATTGCAGCTGTTGATCTAAAACAAGTGCTATTTCAGTCATCTGGAGTTGATGAAACTACCTTTGCACTTGGTAAACACTAAGTTCACCAGCTAGTTATTAATCCTATACCAACTGAATCCATTGTCAGTAATTGTTGTTGTTAGTGCAGCTTTAAAGTCATGCAACAATATTCAATTTGTTATGTGCTTTCAGGTTATGATAGCCCGCCGCTCGGGAACAGGGATGTGTTATGACATTCCCAGTGGACCAGGAGAAGTTTGCTGGGAAGAGAAGACCGGATCACAGAGGACGTGAGAGAGACGAGCTTTTAAAAATGCGTTTGACTCAACGGATGCTGCTTTTTTTGTCAACATGTGTTGCTGAAAATGCATGTACTGTGCGCTTTTTTGTTTTTAACGTTGCACTTGCTGTTTTTTCTCAGGCATAAAGGACGCTCTGACCGACAGTACACAAAATACAAACACGCGGTATTTCAGCGTCGTCTCCCGTGAGCTCACGAGGCGTTGTTTTAAAGTATTTGTGCAAAACCATTTAATGTTGATAATAGTTTCCTCTCCCACCCTGTGTTTTACTGACAATCTGTGACGACTGAAAGTGAGACTGCTCCTTATTCACTCTGACAAAGGTGTAAATTCTGAATAATAGACTGCACTAGCCATTGTGGTAACTCAGTTAACATCAATGTTTTAATTTGTGATGATATATCATTTGATAAATGTGTATGCTTTTGTTGTATGCTGATGTTGTTGATGACTGAGGAAAGTGTTATCATGCACTTAGCTCTCCCATCTCTTCAAGAGTATTTAAGTCCGTAGATCACTCACAGTTTTAATCTGATTTTGCAGGCCTGAAAATTAGTATATTTTCTAAAAATGCTTCTATGACTCAGAATAAATAAAATTGACTTTACACAACTAATTGGATTATTTGAGTTATGCTTGACGCGCTGTAATTGTGTTTAACGCACCAAAAAAAAGGTGTTGTAGAAATGGTTTGAAATAGAAAATAAATATTTTCTTACTCAGCAACAAAACTTAAAACACTGTGCATTTCCACCCACACTAGGTCTGGCGTATCTCAGCCTGTGAGTTATTGTGGCTTAAGTGGAGCTTTATCCAATCTGACAAAATGACCCCTGACAATGTCGCATTGATTTTCCCCTGGATTTTCCTCTGTGTGCTGTCAAAATGTCAACGGAATTGTTTTCGACATTTGGGGTAACTTACCTTCCTGCTTGTTGTTACAGCCTCTGGGCAGCAGATGGCAGCAGAGACTGAGCACAGAAAACCTGTACTGCCATGATCATAATCATGGACTCTACCTGCAGCCCCTGTTGATACATGGTTCCATTATTTTAATCATGTTCTCCTCCTGGTGAGAAACACAGGTGCAACAAAGTGCTTAATCTTAATACGCGAGTTAGACTGAAGTCTGGGTTGATGATGGAGGAGATGGAGGTTCGGGTTATGTGTATTGGAAAATGGTGAATGCTGAGTACAGGTGTGTTTGAAAACAAAGCAACAAACAGGTGCTGATGTAGAACCAGTGAATGAAGATGTATGTGAGCGTAAAGCCTGTGTGGTTGTTGTATGAGAATATGGGTGATGATTGTGATGGTGAACACTAAATAGCCCTGTGGGCTTGACCTGACCAATCAGGTGCCGTGTACTCAGTGTAGTGTCCTGTGATGTGTTGTGTTGTAGTTTGCTTGGCAGTGATGTACGTGCAAGTTCTTATAAAACAAAATCCACATCATTACTTTCCTTGCTTGATCATACACTGCACCTACTAGATGTTTGCTGCTGCAGCTACTTTTTCTGGTTACACACTCTGTTTCTAGCTCAATGTCCTGCGTCCAGTCTGTCTGTGTGTGTTGTATACTTTTTAGTCAGTCAGCCAGTAGCTGTCCTGTGTGCGCTTCTGTGGTATGATTGACTCTTCTTATTTGCTATTACGTTGAAGTCTGGGATAAGAAATAATACTCCCACTTGCCAATGTTGTGTGGCATTTTAAATGCGTCTGTATAGACGTTGCGAGAGAGCCCTTATCGTTTTGGCTCATATGTGCTCTGACCTTATTGTTGCTTGTGTTGTTTTTTTTTCATTTTTCTGTTTTTTTTCTGATCCTGGGAACATGGAGTAAAGATGATCATGTAGATTATGAACATATTAATTCTTTGCCAACTGCCTTCATTTCTGAAGTCAAAAAATGGGACAAAGTTTCTACTCAACATCACAAATATTATTTATTTGTTACATACAGAGCATTTTATTCCAAAAAAATATAAAGAGGGATCATCGTGAATATATTTGTACAGTGAAGATGCAGACTACTTATACTATAGTTTGTCATAGTTTTACAGACACTCAGTCATGATACCCATCCTTTCCCCCGTTCCCCTGTCTCATCTCTGCATCTACGTCAATTGAAATCCGCTCTTATCCTACCCCCATCTTCTCGACCTGTTACATTTCCAAATGCAGTTCAATGTGACCTGAAAATCTAGCCCCTATGAAGGAAATGGTTTGTATTTATGTAGCGCTTTCCTAGTCCTGACAGATCACTCAAAGCACTAAATGATGTTTTTTTCACATACCCACTCACACAATGCCGGCTATGGTGTGAAGAGCAACTGGGGGTTCTGTTTCTTCCCTTCTGCACACATCTGCAGACTGACTAATGGTGCTGGGTTCAACTGAGAAATCACTGGTCTCGATGATGATGTTGATGGACTCTACCTGGTCCTTGACCGACGTTGAGAGGTTGGAGGGCTCGCAGCAACATGCAGGCCATACCAATACCCAGCGTGTGAAAGGAAGCGGTAACAAAAGCCGCCACTATCACCCACTGGATGTTCTTCATCAGCAAAGCCACCACGGCATGTTGACAGCCCTCCTTGTGTATTTTCTCAGGTTGCGTCATGGCCTCGTTTCCACAGTTGTCGCTGACATTCACACAGCACGAGTCAGGCACAGATGTTTTGTCGCTTTGAAAATCCGTCCAGTCGGAGAAGTTGTGCACGCCACAGCATTTCAAACTTATCTGCAGATTATCCACAGTCGTCTTGAACTTGTCGGTGCTGTTGGGGTAGTTGGAAATCATATCGGACAGGCTGGTAGAGACGACCGCTGAGACCTGCTTCTTGTAGATAAAAGCGACAATCGCTGCTGCAGCCTCAACAATGATGATCACTATTATAAGGACGACAAACGTGCTGACCATGCAGTAGTTCTCTTTCCAAGCTCCACAGCAGCCAAAGAAAGTGATGATAACAATTAGCACGCCAACTCCAATGAAGACGACGGGACCTGCTGAAGCTGTCATATCCTTGATTGTGAGTGTATTGTGCAGAACCACTTGAAGCATGGTTCCGACAGCAATCAATGCTATGCCACATAAGCAAAATATAATGTTGGAAAGGCAAAGCAGGTACTTAAAACATTTCATTATCCCGGTTAAAGCCATGGCTGTTGGGATTCGGTTGTTTGAGTTGTTAAGAAGATCAAGATGATGGGTTCCTTATGTCTTCTTCTTCGTGTAATGCCGAGCAGCAGACAACACTCTCTGGTGACTGTAGCTCTTCAGTTAGCAGAAAGTTAGTCAGGTTAGATCACATACGTCAAAGGATCCTATGTTTTCCTGATTGGAGATCATAGTCAAACTTTGATTACCTTTTATCGCTCTTCTCTTTGTTGTGTCGTTTGGTGTGGTGGGTGTTTGAAGTTGAGAGTGTCGTCATGTGGCGCGGTGTGATGTCATCTGCGGTTCAAATGGAATGGAATGGGGCTCAGTGTAATGTGATGTAAGGTGATGTAAGGTGATGTAATGCGATGTGTTGTCATGTATTGCTCATGGCAGCAGAGCAGTGCACCTGTGACTAATTTTCAGAGTGGACACAGCAACAGAGTTCCTGGTGCACAAAGGTGTTATCCAGAAAGTGGGCTCCTCACAGAGACGTTCCCAGACTATGGGCTAACATACCCTTTAGTAGAATACAGATCCAGTGGTGAAAGGACAGAAATTCAAGGGATACATCACCTCAACAAAAGCCAGATATCATGTCCATCCAGGAGACCTGGATTTTGTTATTAATTGATTTACAAGCATATACATATAGAGCTCCAGCAGATGTTGCAGCTAAAGGTCAAGATACCATGTTGTAGTCCTACACACCCCTCTGTGCTTACTGTAGATCAGACAATCACCCAAAACCTCCTGACTGTGTTCGTCCCTCACTCGTAAAGTATGAACCAATGTTCAAAATCGAATTAAAATTACAATCAATCCCTAAAAAACATGCACGATGCAGCAAATCAGTAGAATTAAAGGTGGACTAGTACATTTTATCAGAACTCAACTACAACGTGTTTGAAAGTCTTGTCCTCACTCTATCTCAGCCAACCTGAAAAACATTACAGCCATCTCTGCTTGTGGTAGTTCACCGTGCTCCTGGGCCCTCAGACAGAATCTCCCAAACTTTTATCAAGCTTTGTCCGGACAAAGTATACATTGTAACTTGTAGACATTGCAGTCTGACGGCTGGTTTCAATCAATGTGCAAATCACCTGTTTCAGTCACACCCTCTACCTGATCAGACATGTTGTATCAATATTGAACATGTAATAGTTCTTCCAAAGAATCCTCTTGGAACAAGACATAACCTATTCATCTTTGAGGTCTTATTAATTGAATAAAGACCATTAACTAAGAACTCTCTTTCTGAACGTTTTTCTCATAGTGTTGTGGCTAAATCTTGAAAAGTAATATAATAACATAATCCCTCATTAACACCTCTCTGTGGCAGAGTCTATCACTATTTTAGTTCCATTTTGGGGCCACAGGTTAGGTGATAGGTCCGGGTTTTGTCAACATGGCATGGAAAGAACTAATGTTAAAACTACATCATATGGCAATTGGATGGAGAATTTATTGTTAGATAAGGAACTTTATAACTTAAGGAAATTGCAGGTAGAATTGTAAATAAGCCCTCAAGCTCAGTACCGTTCTCAGCTATAGTTAATGAAGCATTTTATGTGGATTGATCCATCATGATCTTGTCATTTGCAGCGGGTGGAGTTGAAACATAGATGAAATCACCAGAAAGCTACAATGAGCAATGGAAGAGGTACAGAGGCGAGTGGTGGAGAGTGGAGTTCGAGGTTCTCAGTAGAAACATACTAAGTAGAAAATATAAAGGTGCTGAGCTTTCAGGGGAAGGAGGGTGAGGTGAGAGAGAGTGGTAGAGGAAGAAAGGAGGACATCATAACTAGGATGAGATTTGGACACACCAAACAGTACGCTGCATAATCATGCACGTCACATGCTACAGGAAATGACCACCAGGACAAAGACCAGGAAGCACCACACCCTGACCCTCATGCTGGGGACCAGTTGCCATGTATGCGAGTCTTAATGACTTAATGTATGATCAACTGCCATTGCAGAGCAGAAGAAGAACAACGTATTTTATCCTTTGATGTCAAATCAGGATTCTTTGGTAATGTCATGAGGGAATGATGCCTTTGGTGTGAAATGCTCAAATAGTCTCCTCATGGGGACTCTGGGTAGACTAGGCAGACCATTACTGATGGTAAGAGGTGACACATGTGGTTAAGTGTGATGCATTGTAATGTAATGTGATGTTATTTGGTGTTTATGCACCAAAATTTAGTTAGAAATGTTGAAATAGTCCCAGTCACACATGACGTGTGACTGTAACACGTAACAAATTGTGCCTTTGATCGTGCTGACTGGAGTAATCCATCAGCTTCACCTATTTGCTCATCGTGTGTGTGTATGTGTGTCTGCATGTGCATCTGCTGCCATATCAGATATGTGGCTTAGAAATTCAGAATTGTTTTCCCCACTGTCACTCAACAACACCAGAGGAGGAAGAAGAAGAAGCAGCTTTTTATAGGATTTTTCAAAACAACTCAAAGAAAATTGATTCCTCTCAGCCATGGCTGTCGGTGTGAAAGACAAAATGAAGTACCTGCTTTTCTTTTTCAACCTTGTTTTTGGCGTATGCAGCCTGACATTGATTATTTGTGGAGCCGTGGTTAAAAAGGCTTTGCACCGTATACGGTTAATAGATGATGCGGTGCCCTCATTAGGTCCCTCCATCCTCGCTGGACTTGGCGTGTTGATTTTCTTTGTCAACTGCTATGGCTGCTACGGGGTTTGGAAAGAGAATTACAGACAGTTCAAAATGTTTTTCATCCTTTTCATAGTGGCTCTGATTTTACAAGCTGCAGCAGGGATCGGTGCATATATCTACAAGAACCAGCTCTCGGCTAACATCCAGGTTAGCCTCACTGACAAGTTTTCCAGATACAGGAGCGGTAGCACAGATGAAATCACAGACAGCGTGAATAAGCTGCAGTTGAATATGAAATGCTGCGGTGTGAACAGTTTTTCCGACTGGAAAAGCTTCGGACATGGTGGAAACTCAGTGCCTGACGCATGCTGTGTGAGCGTCAGTCCAAACTGTGGGAACAGATCCATGGCAGAACCTGACAATATCCACCAGCAGGGTTGTTTTGATGCTGTGGTGGCGTTTCTGAAGGAAACCATCCAGTGGGTGATACTGTTAATCGCCATTTGCGTTTCCCTGCAGAAAATGGGCATTGGTTTGTCCTGGTTGTTGATGAGACGCATCAGTCGTCATCCTGAGTGGTAGCCGCTGTTCACATCATGCTTATGGGTAAACATCATCTGGAAATGTAACGAGAAGATCGAGAAGATGAGGGCAGAGGGTGAGATCTCCCGGGATGTCGTTACTCGTAATATACAATATCAATATTAATATACTGCATGTGTTTATGATCATATTAATGATTATGGTAATGTCAGTACATCATGGCATGGCAGCAACATGTCAGGAGACCTGTAAACAGGTACCCTTCAGTGCTTAGCCTCTACTGCCATCTGCTGCTAAAAGGCAGTAACAGTAATTTTGAAAGTTCATCTGGAGTCAGGAAATTGTTATCTGTGATATCTGTGTCAGCAAGGAACTTAAATGTCATGCAGTGCCTTTAAAAAAATATTTATATCTGCGCTGTGATCCTAAATTCAATGATGTGTTTTGCTTATCGAAAAAAAATGTCAATAAAGAGCTCATTTTACACATTAGACAATTACAATTATCACAGCACATTATATTGTATTAGTCACCATCACATAACATTCTGCCCCTATCCCTAACCCTAACCCTAATCCTAACCCTAACCCTAATCCTAACCCTAACCCTAACCCTAACCCTAACCCTAACGCTAATCCTAATCCTAACCCTAACCCTAACCTAACCCCAACACTAACACTAACACTAACACTAACACTAAAACTAACCCTAACCCTAACCCTAATCCTAACACTAATCCTAATCCTAATCCTAATCCTAACCCTGGGGTTCTATACTGGACATATGTAGGTTGAATGGTGTAAAAGTGGGTATTAATCAAGTTAAGTTCAGTACAAACCCAGAAAACCATATTTCAATTACTGCTCTTTGTGCCCCGGGTCATTTTCATGTTGACACAGATTTTCCTTAAATACAAAGCTGCAATTAGAGTTATCGTAATTGTGTGTGGTTTTTTGTGTGTGTGTGTGTGTCTGTGTGGTTAAGTCAAGAGGGGAGGAGGGGATATAGCTAGTGACACAGGTGTGTGGCCTCTCATTCCCCTCTTTCTACAGCACATCCTCAGCTGATGGTGAGCAGGAGGCTTTTCCCTCTTTACAGTAAGTCAGGCACATGCGGACATGCTCTTTACATTTATGCCCATATGTCAAACCTCCGCATTTGCTTTTTCTACTTCATCTACTTTGTCTTACAGCACACAGTTCCTGGCTTCTGTCTTCCCTCACTTTAGATGTGCCTTTGTGTTACGCTCCTGTGCTCTTTCTTATCATTTTCTATTGTGGCCGTCTGATTGAACAATGATTGAAAGAAATCTTTCTGAAATAGCTACAATAGATCATTTATCTTGATATTGTGTCGCTGAACTTTTATAACAATGCTCTGATACATAGAAATGAATTTTAGTTGTGCCTTGATATCCTGTAATGACTGGGGTATCTAAATGATAAAACCCTATAGGAGCTCTGATTTCAGTTTTGAACTTTTTGTTTATTAGCATTGATATAAATATCCAGTTATCCAGTGTGGTTGAGCTGATCCGGTTTAAAGTTTATTTTGACCTAGTCAAATGCTAAGCCTCGCCAAGGGACATGAAGACATCCCCAAAGTCCCACTCCATGCTAAAAGAGTACTGTTTGTTGTGGTTTTGATCTAAAGAACTAGCCAATGTTGAACTGACGGTGGCGCTGTGTGAAAAAGTAAGCGATCTCCAAAGTGAGTGAGATATTTAGGGCTGCGCCAATTTTCATGGCAATCAATCAAGGTATTTAACGATAGACTACACATGTCAACCTAATGTGTATGTGTTGTGTAAACAAAGGGTTGCCAAAGTCATTAAGCACCACCCTCTGGTTAACATTAATGAGCGTACAAAATTCATATTTCATATTTCATTCCGGAACAAACATTGTAATCTTGGAGCAGTCGGCTGCTAGCATGGATAATGGAATGTGGGGATGATGACTGTGGAAACACAGTCTTTAGGACTTGGTGACTGTGAAGACCAGTTTATATTTTTGTAACGATCAAAACATTCAGTGACTCAGTTTGGCATACATCTGTATTTCTGGATTCAATTGTGCAGTAAATCGTTCGGTCAATGTTTCCTTCTGCTTTCTGATTTCCTGTCATTCAACAGTGATACTGGCTGGAACAGTCCAAAGCGAGTCATGACCTCCAAACCAGTTCACCAGGAGGTCAATGCATCTAAAATTAAACACAATTAGTTTAGCCTTGCGTCGCTCATTTAATGTCTCTGTACTTCCCATCCCTTCTGTGCACTGGGCCGTCCCTCCTCATCTGTCCTGCTTTTCCTCTTAGCTCCTCCCCACCACCTCAGCTGCTCTCATCTCATCTCATCTCATCCACCTGCTGTTGCATCAATAAAACTACAGGGACAAGATATAAAAACTATAAAAACCATGAAGCTCTTTTGTTAGCAACAGGGGTTATTATTATTTAATATAATATATATTATTAGAAGTATTATGTGCAGTGCAGATTTGCTCTTTCTCCTCTAATCATCTTCATATCAGGCCTGTGTTCATGATGGATTATTACCAGTTGACTGTAAATAAAACGAAGCAGCCATTTAATCTGCTTTGCCGACCTCTCTGCTATGCTGTGTAAAACTAAGACGATCCCCCTGCAGATGAAATTTGGACAAGGACGCTCAGTTTGAGTGAGGAACTGCATGAAGGCAACAGATGGATGAAGGAATGAACAAATGTTTGTTCATTTGTGCGTCCATCTGTCCCTCAGACACAATGTCTTGGAAAGACTCGGATGGGGTTTTGATTAAAGTGGGGGGAATGAGGCATCCCACTACAATGCTCGCAGCCTTTCAGGGTTGTCATAGTAATTAATACTAATTGTCATGACTGATGGTTCAAATAATGATCATATTTGTAAAGCTGCTTCGAAAATGATCGTACTTTAAAGGAAGAGCAGGAATTGTTGAGGCTTTGTGAGTCTTATATTATTGTGATATCAAAGATCAATTTAACAGTTGTTTTTCTTTTCTCGACGTAGGATTTTTAAATTCTGTAATTATCTCTGTATCTCTTCTTTTTAATGCTTGAGACGGCATCTGCCATTTCCAGTGAGGAGCCAGGCTGCCTACCTGAGCACAGTACATTCACGTGGAACGCAGTGGGCACCAGGAGCATAGTTTTATCTCACTGGCATTTTCACATCGTCTCAGAGCTGTTTTAACTGCTAATGTCAACACAACATCGTGTGTGTTCAGCTGGGACAACACAAGCCCACAAGTGGACAGTGGGTTTTAAACAGCAAGAGAACATGCTTAATGGTCTCGTTTAGCCAATGCAGTCTGAGTGTGCCAACATCAATATTAATTATTGATACTGATAGATATTCAGTAGGGACAGATTTTGCCACAGGATTTTGTAAACACGTTAAGTCGTGGCTTCCATGTTCATGAGTTTACATGTGAAGTAGTAGTTAATTTCACCTGGCTATGATCTCTGCTCTTATCATGTTTACAAGGTTCTTTACTGAACTCAGTGAGTAAAAATCTAGTCTGTAAGTTGTCGACTCAGAGACTGGACTCTGGGTAGACAACTCACAGAGACTTTATTTCAATCTGTCGTCTAAGGCTTGTTCCTGTGCGGGTTCCCGTGGGATGCTGGAGACAGACGTTGAATCGATCCGTGGAGCCGTCTCAGGTTCACTGGTGATTCCTGTGTATGCACTGAGGGGTGGACCTTCTGCCCAGACACAAATATAAAATCAATTATTCTGCAAACCTGCCCCTGATGTCACTGTGTGGGAAGCAGTGTCATCGCTTTCACAGCTAAGAAGTGGCTTGTTTGCTGATGGGGACGAGTTTTATTTACGTGTGGGGCTCTGGTCGACTGCCTGTTTATACCAGTGACTGCACTTTTCTTGTCTGCACGGTGATTCTGTGTGTGTTGTTTGTCCCTCGGGGATCAGACGTGCTCGTTTCCTGTCAGTGTGACGCACCTGAGGAGGCTGAGGAGCGTTTTCTTGTTGTTGTGGGGATGCGATCAAATAGCTGATGCCACAGTGTGTTTGTTACTGACGTCTCCTGAGAGAGTTCAAACCATCAGGGTTGTCAGTCACAGGGAGGTCCTGCTGAGCTCTGGAACGCAGGAGACACAGGAGCCACTCATGTTAATGAATGGCAACCCTCATGAACATGACTAATACGTGGGAGACGCTGACATTTAAAATTAGTTTTGCCTGTATCTCTAAATTCCTGATTTTCTCCGCCTGGCGTTGACAGTTGCTGGTAACTCTCTTCACCCCTGAATATCCATCTTTCCATTATTCTTCCACATTGTCATCGTTTTTCTGCTGCCTCAGTCTCATTATATTTCTCATTTCTCATATTCTTCGTCTCATTCTCTCTGATCGGCCCACATTTGACCTTCTACACATGAATTCCCCTAATCTGGCCATTCCTTTCTTCATCCCAAGCCACATTAAGTGGAGCTTCACATTTTGTTTCTAAAATTCTAATGCACAATCTGCCTTTTTCCTTCTGCCCCCTACAGTCTCATCCTCACCATGCCTGCTATAGTCAACCTCCTCTTCAACGTCGTCTCCACCAACACCACTATCTCCTTCACCGTGGTGCTTCCTATGTTCAGTCTAATCTCTCTTCTGGTGGGGGTCGGAGGTCACCTGCTGCTGTGGCTGGTGCTGGTGAGGAACCCGCGCAGTCGCTCCAAGCCAAGCTCCATCCTGCTGCTCAACCTCAGCCTGGCAGACATGGGCGCCCTGCTGACCCTGCCCTGTGTGCTCCTGAGTGCCAGCTTCCAGAACTGGCAGCTTGGAGATGGGACCTGCATCCTTCTGGGGTTCATGACCTCTGTGACAGCGGGGGTGGAAATCTTCAGCCTGGCAGCGTTGTCGGTGCTGAGGTATCGTATCGCTGCACCACGGATGAGACCCCCTGCTCGTCTGATGCAAGTGTGAGTATTACACGACAAACAGAGATGGCTTTGTGTGACAAAAAGAACAAACATAAACCTGCACTCTGTCTTTCCCACCTGTAGGCTATGCACCGTTGTAGCCATTTGGCTGGTCTCGGTAACTATGGCATTACCCAAGGTCACCTACATTGAATTTAACGGCGGTTGCACGTGGTCAGTGGGTCGAGATGAGTGGCTGTTCTTCCTGGTCCCAGCTTTCCTGGTTTATTATGTGGCCCCTCTCCTCTGTATCGCCATCAACTGTGGCCTCATCATCTCCCACCTCCACGGCTGCCTTGGGACCCTGGCTGCAGACCGCCGCAACAGGAAAGCCACAGCTCTCCTGATTGGTTCAACCATGGTTTTTGCAATTAGCTGGTTGCCTTATTATGTGCTGGAGTTTGTCAATGTTATGTCCCCTTATGTCAGCTCTGTGGCTTCTCCTGTTGGTACAGCTGGGAACAGGGAGGAATCGGGGACGAGGGTTTCCTTGTTGTGGGAGGTGGCATCCCTGTCAGCCATTCTGCTGGTGTGTCTGGCTCCCTGCTGGAATCCGCCTCTGTATTTCCTGTTGTCACGCCCGGCAGTGCGTCAGCTCAGATCCCTGCTGCCGTTCTTCTTTAATGATCGCTCCGAAAAAAAAGCTGCACGGTGCTGTCGTATTGCTCCCGCTCCCCCCACTCCCCCGCCACACCCTCGCCCTCCCACACACACACTTACACACCAAACTCTGACTTACAGGCTAACTCAGTGAGGTAGGTACACACACAGCTGTCCCCTATGGCAGCTATTCATAGTTGCCCCCTCAGGAAACTGATATACATGAGTCACAATATGCTTTGTATGGATGCTGTTTATCACCGGCACATCCTCCCTGCTTTTGTAACACCCCAGCAGATGTAGAAAGAAAGGATCCAGGCAGCTGTGTGTGCACCTCTCACACAGATGACAGTGTGTCATAAACAGTGTGCATTATGTGTCATAAAAACATTTACATTCCTCATCCCAGTGCCAGAGGCTCCTGGCAACTCATTGTTCATGGAAGTGGGAAGCAGGCAGAGGAGGGGAACTGCAACTCTGAAATGATTTGACCAGACGAGTTGATCCCCACATGGGACCCAAGCCCACAATCTAACAGAATGATATCTACTGAGGCCACATTGACTGACATAACCCATCCAAGCAAACATCAATTAAATTCCCTATGGAGCCTTTAAACAACCATCCCTGGGTGGTAAACGTGCAGGATCAGTATGACATATAGCATGTGCACAGTATGGAAAGAGCAATGCCTTTTTAGAGAAATCTACATGGGCCTTTATTAAATTGTATCCAATAGATCATGACAAACAGTGCATGACAGAGGCTGTACCTGCTTTAACAAAACTCAGTGTGACCCTGAATGACCTTGTGAAACGAGGTTTGTCTTAAGGAGAGCAGCAATGGAAGTTGACTTGTTTTGTTTTGGCCTTTGAGCTTGAATGTGGAGATTTGCTTATTAAAAATAGTCATATGAAACAAAGATTTCCATCAGAAGGTGACTGCATGGGAAAATTACTTCTCCACAAGTGGAGTGCAGCTGCATCCACAGTGGTTTGGTTATCAGAATGTAAAGGGCATGTCATGTCCCCGCAGCAGTCAGGGGCTTTGTTCGACAAATTGGCTGAGAATTGGTTATTGGATTTTTTTTTCATGCGATTCGGGCTGAGATGTATCTTAGTATTGTCAGGAGTTGCTTGAGCAGCTGCTTCATTTCTTACTGACTGATCCCCTGAAGTGAAGGTTTCAGTTCTTTAACCTCTACAGAACATATCGGTCTTTGGTATTTTGTCCTTTGGGTGGACAACCTTCACCCTAGTGGGGTTACTGAGTGTGAAGTGCAGTGGGATGATCTGTTTGCCAAAGAGCCACCTCAGGTTTTCCAGCAATAAATAGAATCACAAAAAAGTTTGCAACCTACATCACTGGACCAGTAAATGTTCATATAAGAAAAAAAAAAATCATTGTCAATATACAAACAATCAATGCTCACACTCATCATACTGTCCTGGTCAAAACATCTATAAACAGCAAGTTATATTTCTTTTCACTGGAAGGGTGAAAGGTCATTCAGTTTCAGCTGTGTCTTCGTCTGGATCTGTGGATGACAATAACAAGTCATGGAAATAATCTGTGACCTTGTAGGTGTCAGCAGATTAGCAGCTATAAAGCCTTTGGTTACCTCTTGACTGCCTGATGGCTCTCACACACTGTACTGTCACACACTCTGTTGACAGAGCCGAGCGTGTTTCCATTAGCAGGGAGCAGGCAGTATCTCGTCAATACCGCCCTGGTGGCTAATGAGAGCGCTTATCTCTGTCATCTGTCTGCACCGTGATCCTCTCACACAGAGCAAGGCACCGGCGAGCTCTGATGTCCTGATGAGACTTAATTACGTCTGCAGATTAGTGAAAGCTTAAAATATAAGTCCCGCACAGCAGGCCCGCAGAGAGGATCCTTCCCACTTCCATTGGAGGGGCTTCCTGTTGTACTTTTGGAAATACTCGGAGATCAGGCAGCGAAGTACAGCAGCATGAGCTGCAGTGTGAGGCTGACAGAAGAGTAATATCCCGGGGACTCAAGAGATGGTTATAATTGGAGGAGTATTGATTTTGAGTCTGACAACAAGAATGACACTTACCAGTGTAGGCTTAAATAGGCTGGAAAAGGATGTCAGGTTATTTTCAGTCATTTAACAGCATTTTAATCCCACAGGGAAAAGGCACCTGCTTCAGGCACATTTAGAGCAAGACTGACTCTGGCTACTGGCGACCACTCTATACATTTATTATAGAATGTTGTTTTATAAAATGTGGTTGTTTGTCTTTGTGTGCTGTATTGTGATTGGCTGGCGACCTGTCCATGGTCGCTGGGATTGGCTCCAGCTCCTCCAACAACCCTCAGAGGATGAGTGATAGATAATGGATGGTTGGATTGGTTTGTGTTTAGCCTTGCTGCAAAATGTGTTTCGCATTTGGTGTTTGGTGATGAAGGTGGTAGCTTAACGAAGGTTTTGGTGGCTGAAAGCCTTTTGTTTTTAATTGATAAAATATTACTGTAAGCTTTATTAGTTGTTTGTTTTGATGCTTGCGTTTTTAGTTTCAGACTCTTGTAAATATAATAAAGTAAAATGTGACTTAAGGGGAATATGTTTCTCATGCACAGTATTTGACAGATGTGACTGCGGTGGGGATGTTGGTGGTCCAGGGAGGGTTTGTAAATAAATTGAACCAATGAATTTTCCAGTGAGACTGCCATTTCACTAATGCACATAATCACAGCATGGCAGCATGGGTAATGGACTGGATAGCTAAGTGGTGCAGCGGTCAAACAGCAGGGGCTGAGATATCCTGGCCCCAGCTTCAAAAACAATGGCGCTTACAGTTCTGACACAGTTCTCCCTCCCTAAGTGCTCACGTCTGTCAAACTCCATGCCGGGTTAACACCGATGACGTCATCAGTGTTATTTTTGTCCCCCCCCCACTATATAATGATGTAGTATTGCCAAGTAAACCACTCACCTGTACTCTCAGTGAAGTGCACTTATGTAATAATTTTTTTAAAAAAAACATCAACTTACACACATATATAAAAAAGGTCTGGACAATCACAGATTGTACCAGCACATTCCTCTGTACAAGAATAGAGACATATGACACACTCTCCATGAGACGTCCCTCTGCTTCCCCCTGGCGGTGACTTTTTGTCATGACATAATCTACCGTAAAACCCGAATGGAAGACACCAGGAAAAGCCCAGACCCGTGTACGACAAAAGGCATCTGGATTTAGCAGGGGGGTGTGGGAGACTATTTCACCTTCATCATCATCACTATCATCATCATCATCATCATCATCATCATCACTCTACGTCCACCCATGGACGCGCCCCTCTCCCTTTAGACCCCACACCACACGGGATCCAGGTATTCAGCGGGGGTCTGGACGCAGGGACAACAAAGGGACAGGAGGGGATGTGGAGGGGATGTGTCCTGCTGATGGCGCTCTGCCGTCTTCTTCCCATAGGAGGCGGCTCCTTGTTCCACGCGGAGACGCAGGTGTAGCCTCTGTATCCTCACTCCACCCTGCGACCACCCCTCTCAGCTGTCCGCGCTTCGCACCCCCCTCCCTCTCTCGGCTCAGCAGAAGGTTGGTTTTACGCGCCGGAGCGAGAAGAACAACAGCGTGTTCGATGAAACGCGGCGCGTCTCCTTTGTGCGCCGTCTCTTAGCGCCGCCGTGAGAGCGCGATGCCGCGTGCGCAGCCTGCACCGATCACTTGAACCGGGCGGCGCAGGAGGTCGCGAGCTACAACACTTGTTCCAATCGACGAGCCATGGCTGACCAGGTAGGGCGACGCACATCTCTCCATCTCTCCATCCTCCAATCCAACACACCTCGTGCGCTCTTCTCCAAAGCCGGCACCGCACGCGCACACCTTTCACACATCACCTACACTGTGCCAGAATATACAAGAGTGTTTCCATCCAGACCCACTGTTTGTATGTGAGGGTATTCAGTGAAGGAGATGGTGTTTGGATGCTGTTACCTACAGGGATTGACTCCACGGTGTCCCGGCTGCACTCTGTCTCTATAGTGACTTATGGGAAACTTCACAGGTCTTGTTCCATTCTTCATGGTGGTCTTGGTTATAGCATGGTTCAGATGTGTGTGGCGATGCACGTGGAGTGTTTGTGTTAATGGTCGCTCAGAGATACTGTTATAAATGTATTAAATCCATCCATCTGGACTGTCTCACTGTCGCGCGCCCTGTGGTATCTTATCTTCTATATTATTTCCCATGGAGTATTTCTGTGCTGTAGCATAGTGCTGTGATGAGCTGTGCAGAGAACACGGTCTGGAGCAGTGGTAACTTCACTGTGTGGGCTACAGCTGGTAGAGAAGCAGCAGACAGTGTGCTGCCTGTGATATTAATTTTGTATCGTGCACTGTTGTTTGCCCCAGTTTCACGACAGCCCGGCGAGAGGGAGATTAACCCCTGACACGCTGGCTCAGAGTTTCCTGTTTCTGCGTGCATGGCTCCCCTGAGCGCCGCTGACAACAAAGGCCATGCTTAATTGATTAGCTCGTTCAATTAACTTAATTGAGCTCTACCTCAGTGAGGCAGTGTCTGTGTGTGTGTGCGCGTGTGCGTGTGTGTGCCTGTGTGTGAGCAAGAAAGAGAGGTAGCCACATAAGTGTGTCACAAGCAGCCACACCTTAACCATATGCTGCAACACATGCTATACTATACTATGGCTACTGCATTACATCATATAATACTACACTTCATTCCACTGCTTTACACTATATTACATTTTAGTGTACTTAATATTTTCACAAACTGTATACAGTATGTATATACTACACAGAATATATCACAGCACATACATATTACAATAAATTCCAAGTCACATCATACTGTAAGTTATAGTATAATGTTATTATTCTGTAGATTATTCTATTATACATTCGATTATACTGTACTATATTATTTATTGTTATGATATGCTGTTTAATACATCTATACTCCTGTAGGTTTTTATTCTTCTGCCCAAATGTTTTACTGTTTAATGGAAACAACCCAGCATTTGTGATGTAATTAATTCACAGGATGTTGTGAAAACAAAGCAAACTATGAAAGGCACAGGCCACTTGAGACAAAGTTGCCAGTTTATTAGGTGTCTAAAATAACACTTTGGTGCAACCCTATACCACATAGCCCTTCAGGTGTTGATGTGTAAGAGCGGCATTGAACCAGCTCATTGTAATTTGTCTGTGGCGTTGCTGAATTGGCTTGCTTGTGATTCTAATGTATTCCTGTTGTTGTGTCGATCCCCGTTAAGTAAGTGCCAATACAGTACTGTCCCTTTTCAGGGAGGGGTGGGGCCACAGTCATCCAGGGGTGTCACTGAAGCTGGATTAATTGCTGTATTAATATTGATGAGGGCCGTCTATGGTTGACCTGCTGCGGCTGCGAACAAACACCGTTATGCACATGTCTGCACACGGTTTACCACACACACCTTTGTCAGCCACATGATTGTTGTAGAAAGAGAACACTAACGGCCTCTTTTACAGCTTTTCCATTTTTAACTAACCGAGGCCAGGGAGCAAGCCTGAATGTTTCCGACCTATTTTTGTGTGAGTCCATGCTGCAGTGATGATGTTCACACTGTCCAGGATACAGCCACCTGTGTTTCATTATGCTGCTGATTCTTTTCCTCCGTCCCTTCCCCTGTGTCTCCCTCTCTATAAACACACCTCCTCCTGCTTTCTCCTGTCTTCCCCTCTCTCACTCTCTGTTTGTGTTTTTCTATTCTTTCATCCTGTGCCATCCTTTCAGTAGCTCCTCCTGCCACGTCTCCCTGCTCTCACCTCTCATCCCACTTCTCAGCATCACCACCTCCTTCCTCCTCCTCCTCCTCCTCCTCCTCCTCCTCCTCCTCCTCCTCCTCCTCCTCCTCCTCCTCCTCCTCCTCCTCCTCCTCCTCCTCCTCCTCCTCCTCCTCCTCCTCCTCCTCCTCCTCCTCCTCCTCCTCCTCCTCCTCCTCCTCCTCCTCCTCCTCCTCCTCCTCCTCCTCCTCCTCCTCCTCCTCCTCCTCCTCCTCCTCCTCCTCCTCCTCCTCCTCCTCCTCCTCCTCCTCCTCCTCCTCCTCCTCCTCCTCCTCCTCCTCCTCCTCCTCCTCCTCCTCCTCCTCCTCCTCCTCCTCCTCCTCCTCCTCCTCCTCCTCCATCACTGGCCTTATCGCTGGCGGGGCAGTCGGACAGATCCCTCTCTGTAGACTCTGAGACACAAGCATGTGGTAATGACAACGACACTGTGTTTTTGTGCGTGCATGTATGATAGGACGTGACAGCCATTTTTAATCAATCTAATGGTCTGGTGAAGATAAAGTGGTCACACTTCTTGGAGGATCATTGCTGTTTTTATATTACACATCCAGCCTGAAAATTCCCCGTTCAGATGAATGCTGATTTTAGACTGTTCTTTGGCGACTGGTCCTCGAGATAGGATTCTTCTTCTTTTGTTTCCAGTCTTTGAGGGAGGCTAACTCCATCTTTCTATCTTGAATATTTATATTTTCCCGGGACAAAAGCGGTTGGTGAGTTGTTAATATATGTTGTCTTTGAACAGGACAACACTTCTTGTTTGCCATTCCCAGGTATGCTTAGCTGGGCAAATTAGTTACTACTGTTTCATGCACATTGATACCATATGCATGGTATCAATGTTTCTTTGCAAGAAAGCAAATAATTCTATTCATCTTTCTGTAGGTTTTTATTGAAAGCTGTTGAGGCAGTCTTGCTCTACCTGTTCCTCTGTCAGTCAGTAGGACTGTCACACAGTTCACTGTAACCCCAGAGATAATCAGCTCTGCTCCTCAGCATTCAGCGAGCCAATCAATATGTCAGTGGCACTGCTTCCTCATAAAGCAATTGCCCCTGACTCATAGGATACACTATTCATTTCTACTGATGCACCTCACTCTGATTCATGCATCGTAAATGGACAGAAAAAAGCGCTGGTACTTTATGAGCCACAAATCAAACTCCCAAAGTGTGAAAAAATGAATCCTCGCTCCTCGATTGGAATAACTCCCTGCCAATCAATACGTCCTCACCAAGTCATTACCAGTAAAAGACAGTTAAGGATTAACAGCAGATTTGTGCCTGAAAATAGACATGAAGTAGGTTTACCAGTGTTTACCAGGGAAATTATTTACTAGGAGTGAAATGATCGGCTAATGAATTCATTTAATACACAGTACAAGGTTAATTTATAAAACATTTCCCTTTTTGCTGTGTCTTTGCAGTTTTAATGTTTTCAACAAACTGTTTGTTTATATGTTCAACCTAATTTTATTATCAGCAGATCACATGAAAGCCCACATGAAGTACTGGCATTATAGACCGATATGTCGTTCCTCTGTGCCAGAGCTCCATATTGTCCAGAAACTATTAGAAACCCATTCGTGAGTCATTGTGCTTTTACTGGGTGACATATTCTGTCATTACCTGCAGTATGTAGACATTGTAGATTATTTTTAGTGACTCCTACATGCACTGTGCTGCTGCCGTATTCAATAACTCCGTAACGCAACTCAATATTGTATCAAACGGATATTAATCCAGTGCCGAAAATGAACATTATTTTCCTAGCGACTGGTCTGAAATTGGTTTATGTCATGTCTTGTCTCTGTTTTGGTATAATTTCCTGTTTTATTTTGAAACCATACCCTCCTCACGTTAGGTCACTTCCCACTTCCCTTCAGGTGTTTCCCATTGTTCTGATTGTCATCACCGCCTTGATTGTTTCCACCTGTTTCCCTTCCTCAGTTTGTTAAATAGTCTGTGTTTCCCTTTGTCTTGTGCCAGTGTGTCTTAGTCTGTTGACCGATATCACGAGCATCTGATTCCAAGCCATAGTCTTTGTCATCGCAATTCGTAAGTCGATATGTCTCTTTAAGAGTATTTTTGTTTTGTAAATTTGATAGTTTTGTTTCCTTATCATAGCCATTGTTTTGTACTTTGTCAGATTGTTTTTCCTCCCTTATGGAGTGTTTTCAGTTAGAGTGATTTTGGTTGTACTTTTTATCTTAGATAGGTTGTCTCCCTTTATGAGCATTTTTTGTAGATTTTGAGTTGTACTTTGATAGTCGCGTTAGAGTATAGAAAGTAAGTTGTCTAAGTTTCATAGCCTTGTTTTTTTTCACTCTGGGAAAGAGATCTTTGAAAAATTAAAGACTGTGAATCAAGTCTCTGCTCCTGGGTCCTCTCTTTATATCGGCCTGACAGTTTAAAAAGAAAAGTTTTACGACCGTAATATGACATGATACATTACTAATCCTTTTTGAATCTTTAAACGTTTACATTACAGTAGAAACAAATGACTTTGGCTGAGAGCTACAGAACTTGGCAGGCAAGGAGCAAGGGTTGAAAGAAGAGGACAGCTTTTCACAGGAAATTTTAAAATGATCACCTGCCTCATCCTTTTAATTCAAACATTAAACATTTTCAGACAGAACTTGACATCACTGACATTAACATGTTGTAATGACTTAAAACACTATTATGAATATTTTATCCTATTTTATCCTGCACTATATTACACCCCTAGCATTAATGCAGTGTTTCATACCAGTGTTTCCTGTGGTGGTTATTTGACTGTGCTTGTGCTGATATATAAATATATGTATATATATATATGCTTGCTTTTACTCGCAGGTGAGGGCTACGAGTGCACAGTGACAGTCGATGAGGAGGACAGCAAAGTCGTCGTTTTTGACAACTGGAAACAGGTAGGTCACTGTGAGCTTAATATTCTGTTCCCATACAGTTTAGACTGTCGAAGACTAAAATTTCCCCTGTTACACATCTTTTTTTAAATTGCAAACTAGTATTAGATTGAGTAAGCAGAGAGCTGCTGCCCGCATGACAGTGAGGACATTACAGAGTCTGCAGAAAGCCTCACTAAAAATGCATCAAATCAATGCTAAATGAGCTGAAAAGACAAGCAAGCTAAAGGGTGCTCTTTAGCATTCAGATCATCTGATGGTCCCCACTCCCCAGAACAGTCACAAAATTCTTTTGACTTTGCTCCTCAGTGCACTAGGTGTGGGTGTGTATGTGTGTATATATGTGTGTGATGACATCAGATATCAAACGTTTTACAAAAATGTCAGTGTTGTCAAAAGTGACCAAAAGAATATGTATGGATTGGCATCGAAACCTAAGCAAAAAAGGCCCAAAAAGTTCCAAAATGGCTCAAAAATGTCCTAGTATAATATGTCATCCAGAAACTTTTAAGAATAAACAATGTCATAGTGTATTATGTCATCCAAAATGGCCAAAAAAACATCAAAAGAACCTCAAAAAATGTCATAGGATAGTATGTTCTCAAAAAACATCATAGAATAGTATGCTGTCCAAACTTAACAAAAAGTTAAATTAGCCTGTCATTCAAAATAACCAAAGAACTTCATAGTTTACTATGTCTTCAACAAATACGGCATAGTATATTATGTCATCCAAAATGACCAAAAAAATCAGAGTATAGTCCAAAATGACCAAAAAACGTTATCGTATAGTATAGTATGTCGTCCAAAATTAACCACAGATAAGTCATAGTATAGTATGCCATCCAAAATGTCATAGTATGTCATAGTACAGTATTTTGTCATACAAAATAAGAGTATTTCGTCAAAAGAACGCTATAGTATAGTATGTTGTTAAAAATGACAAAAAAACATCTTAGTACAGGATGTCGTCAAAAATGACCAAAAAACATCATAGCATAGTATGTTGTCCGAACGTACCAAGAAATGTCATACTATACCATGTTGTCAAAAATTACCAAAAAACATTGTATAGTATGATCGTCATCCATAATGACCAAAAAATGTCATAGTACACTATGTCGTCCACAACGACTAAAAGGTCATAGCATAGTATGTTGTCCAAAATTTACCATAAAAAGGTCATAGTATGTTGTTAAAAAAAGTCATAGTATAGTATGGCATCCAAAATGACAAAAAAACCCATCATAGTATACTATGTCGTCAAAAATGCCATGATATAACATAATAAAAATTTCATAGTATAGTATTTCGTCAAAAAAACTCATATTATAGTATTTTGTCCCAAATTACCAAAAAATGTCACAATTTAGTATGTCATTCAAAATGCCCATATCACGTTATAGTATGTCTTCCAAAATGACCAATGAACGTCATACTATACTATGTCTTCAACAAACACGTCATTGTATAGTATGTTATCCAACATGACCAAAAAACATCAAACTATAGTTTGTCGTCAAAGAAACACACAATCTGCTGCCCCTGGACACATCATCAGTGATGTAACCTGGGATCTTGGGGGGTTTCAGGTCTTTCAACAATCAGACCTCCTCCCCTGTGCGACCCAGCTGGGGTTGATTAAGCCCCAGCTTGTGTGCAGGTACCGCTACTCTACATGCCAGCCCTCTCCCCTCCTGATCCACAGCCACCTTGACGCCACTTCTGCTGCGTCAGTGGCAAACTTGATGGCCCTTTTCTGGTTGGCCCCTGTGATGCCCAGCATTTTGTAGGCCCTGCAGAAGGATTTGCCCACAAATCCTCGGCATCCCACTTCGATGGGTTGGCATCTTGTTCGCCAACCATTGCTCCGGCACTCCTCCACTAGCTCGGAGTACGTAACACTCTTTCTCTCATTGGCCTCCTCTATATGGTCCTCCCAAGGCACAGTGAGCGCCAAGAGAATTACCTGCTTGGAGGCCACTGAGGTAAGAAGGATGTCTGGCCTTAACGTTGTCTTAGCAACCGGTTCAGGGAACTTGAGCTGCTTCCCCAGATCAACTCCCAGCTCCCAATCCAGCCAGCAGGCCAGAAGAGGTGTTTTGGGTGGCCGCATCAGAGAAGAAAGTTCCCCCGAGCTTTCTGACGAAAGCCATGGTGTTCTTTACTGGTCGAAGGCTCTTGCTGTGGCTGATCCCACTGCAAGATGGAGTCTGCTGTGGCTTTCAGGACCTGGTCGTGTCGCCAGCAGTAGCGCCCTCCTGTCGTAGCCTTGATTCTGTGACGTCCACAGCCTCGGCAGCCCCGTCCTGACTTGATCCCAGCCTCTGCAACCTTTGGGTCACTGGTGTGGTATCTGATGTTCAGCCTGAATATGATCAGTTAGAAGTTCAGCTTTAAGGTTCATGCGTATAGGTGAAAGGGGTCACTTGGACATACATCAGGGGTTCTTCTCCCCTTCTCAAGCCCCACAATGTCTGGTAAACACCATATGGTTTCTTACTTTGTGTGTTGATCTTATGTGACGGACTGTCAGTTTTTGGATCTACGTACGCACCACAAAGGGACCTTGGTCCCAAAGAGGTTTCTTTACCCTTTCCCCTAATTTTAAAGAATGTGGTGATATAAGTATGAGTTCATGGTTTGCCCTAGTTTTGTGAAAAACAACTACCCTATATAAGTGGGTAACCAGAGTTATCGGGAGGAGATTCATATTGGCAGCCTGCACTTTAATTTTCTAGCTTTTTTTTTTTTTTGGGAAAAAGAGCTGTGTTGTAAGGGAACTGAACAAAAATGCATCAATCTTAACCTAGCTCAGGTACCTTTCTTTCACCCTTTTCTCTCCCTCTACTTTGGACTGTCGTCTCTCTTTGTCTTGCCGTGGCAATGCGCCACGATCAATTACATGTAGCAGAATCCCTGTATGTCGTCAAACATCATAAAAAAAACATCATAGTATAGTATGTCGTTTAAATTCATGAAACTTGTAATAGAGTAGTCAGAAGAGAAGAAATGTCATAGTATGTCATCAAAAAAACTTGAAAAAACACAGTAGAGTATGTCAAATCAAATATAATGAAAGAAGTCGTAGAATTCCCATGTCCCATGTGTCATCACGTCCTTTCACACTCAGTGACTCTTTCTGTGGCACTTGCTTGCCTCTCTCCAGTGGCCCTTTTTTGCCACGGTTAAATCTCACTGAGAGTTAATTACATTTGTTATTCCGTGCGTGTTAATAAAAGGCAGGCCATTAGGACTGAAGCAACAGACGCAGGACAGCGGGAGGCTTGGAATAACTCCAGGGCCAGTCAGCAGTGGGGGGAGGCAGAGAGGACTGGACAGCATCCCCAAATCATCCGCTAAATCATAATCATGTGTTTGTCCAGTACCCTTAGATTCAAGACACAAATACATGGAAGGCGCACAATCTTTTATTCGCACAGTAAGTTGTTCAGGCAGACGTTGTCCAGCTGCCTAACACACGTCTCATCGCCTTTCACTGGCACAGCATTAACTGCCAGCACTCTGAGTCCCAAGAGGCAGAGCTTCTGGCCTTGTAGCAAGCTGCAAGTGTTCTCCGTGGGGCATCCAAACCTACACCCAAGTTACCATAGCAACACACACAGACACACATTCACATATGCACATACAGGGGCTGACTTAATCACTCACTCATGCATAATATTATGCTAGAACAGTCAGCATCCAGCGCTGTGTCACGTTGTCTGCTCTCTTGCCAACACTGATCACTGCCTCATCAATCCCTCGCAAATCAAAACAAGATATAAAAAAACAACATTCCCACACAGCGATTGTTTGTTCAAGAATTTATTTTGGCTTTGCTACACTGATTGCTGATTGACACGGCGATGCAAATCTCCCAACCACAGTGCAAGGCGTGATGCGTAACACACCACAAGCAGCGCTTACTGTCAGTACAGAAACATATGGATGATTCCCACAGATGTGTGTTTGTGTGTGTGTCTTTGTGCATGTTTACATTCAGCATCGGTATGTGTAAAACACAACATCATACCCGTGTGCAGAAGGGTCATAGTCTGCTCCGCCGGATGCCGGGGTGTTGTGATTGTTGTTGACGTCACAGGGGTTGGATGGTTTAAATAAGTCATCCTGTTGCTCAAAATAGAAACAGGGGCAAACTAAATCTGGGCGACCCATGCCCTCCACCTTTAGACGTACCTTGGCTGTGCAGGGAAATGTATCTCTAAAACAAGACCAAATGTGAGATTTAGGTCATTGAAGATTAGGACGACTTTCCTACCACTATGTGGCCGTCCGTCTGAGGGCCTGTGCATTAGTGCATGTCTGAATTTATTCCTTGCCCATGCCAATCTCTATTTCCATTACTATTTCATAACTATTTCCTAACATGAAATCAAAATTAAATATTCATTGAAAACAATCAAAAGGTGCAGCCTGAGGCTGGGAGAAATGTAGGCCACTGATGTAAATGGGTGTTACTGGCAGTGTGCAGTGAGAAAAGCCGCTGCCCAGGAATGGTTCATTTATTTTGATAAAGCAAATTAGATTAAAGGTCCAGGATGTAATTTGGAAGGAGCTAATGACTGTTTGACCACATTCTTTCATTCGATTTAGAAAAGAAAAACATTGGTACTGATTTTGGAGTCGTGCTCGGGGGAACTTTCTTCCCTTGACATTTTTTCTCCTTCCTGTTTTTCCTGTTCTGACTCTCTCCACCCTTAACATTTTTCATTCTTGCCCTACAACAGTTACAGTTGTGGATGCCCTGCTGTAAGACATCATGCTAACTATGGCTGAATCTCTACATTTTCCTTCCGGTTAACAGGGTTAAAATGTTTCTTAATTAATTTACAATTCTAATATTTTTTTTATTTTAAGAACACAAAATATTTAACTAGTGGTGGGCATAGATTATTTTTTTAAATCTAGATTAATCTCACTGTAATCTTGGAATTAATCTAGATTAATCTAGATTAAAATGGCTCATTTGAATTCTGCCGAAGGCATTCATAATATGTGTATGCTACCTAAATAATGACTAAAAGTAAGTCTTTGAGAATGGGCTTCTCAAGGCTGGTGGTGCATTAAACCAGGGGCCACGTCACGTTTGATGTGGTTATTTCTCAGTAGGCCTACACAGCTTCGGAGTCTGACTCGTTCTCACCCCCTACAGTGCAGTTCGGCCAGGTACACATCCGCGTATCAAGGTGAAAGTCTTCATAGCTTGCTTAGTATAGACCCAGCTCCCAACCCAACTTTGAGAATAGATTAAAGGCAATATTTTTTTATAGCCCGATAAGAGTCTCGATAACGGCCCACCACTAATTTTTACGATAATAACTATCATAATTTTAATAATGCAATACTTTATGGAAAGAAATACAGGGGGTCCTCGAGTTACGTTGGTCGCGAATTACGTCGTTTTCGTGGTTACGACACATCTCCCGTGAACTTCCTTGTTTCGGCTTAAGCGGTTTGCCCCGTAAATATGTACAGACTTCGCACGGGAACTAGTTGGTGAGCGCTCTCTCTGTCTCTCAGTGCGCCTGCCGGCTCTCCAACACCTCCACAGCACAGCTAGGCTACTCTGCCTTGTGTTTACTTATGTGAAATGGACGGCTGGCGGGGGGGACGGGTGCAGCGGTAGCCGATAAGGAGATGCACACGGACACAGATGCGTTCGGGATCGTGGCAATACCGTAGGTTTATTCACAACACAGGGTGATAACAGAAATCTAAAGGAAATGCTCATTACACTCGCGATATCAACCCCTACGGTGTGTCAAGAGGGACAAAAAAGGCAATTCACCATAATAAACTCTTATTTTAGCGTGGTGTTATAGCGACATCTGGTGGCACAATGTATGCACAATGGCACAATGAATGTATGGTCCGACTTACGTCGAAATTCGGTTTCGACACATTCTCAGGAACGGATCTCTCCGAGGACCCCCTGTAGTCCTTTCGCCCCCTTAAAACGGAGGTCAAAGGTCAACCACACAACAGCAAGGCCCTTAACCCCCACATGTTCCATACTAACAAATAAATGCGGAATGCAGAAAATTAATTTCCCCGTCTGTGTGGGACAATAACTTCTTCTTCTTTTTAAATAGGTAAGTATTCAGGGATTTGCTAATGGATACATCAACAGTGTTGAGGCTCTACGTGCTGTCATGATAACTCGTGAATCTGGGTCATACAGGGATACTCACCACACCACTGTTCATGTGCGTGTTTGTGATTGGTGCTGGTGTGTATACTCTGCATCATGCACTTGTCTGCGCTGTGATGTCAGCTGCATTAGTTGTGATTTGGTCTGTGCTCATGTAGTGGTCACATGTGTGTGTGTGTGTGGACTAGCCAGTTCAGGCCAGATGGACTGAGCAATACATTTCCTTGGGGAAATGTTGTCTCTGTGCAGCACAAAGAGAGAAGAAGAGCAAACCCACTAACTCAGCATTCTGTCTGCACTAAGCTTTGTCATCCAATTATAAGATTTTGGCTTAGCTACAGAGCTAGGTGCTTCTCTGCCCCCTTTGAATGATCCTTCCTTCCCCTCCTTCCCTTTTCCTGTCTTTCTGCCATGCCCTTTATTCATCACATGAACATCGTTATTGATCTGCCTGCTCTTTCACTTTGCTGTGACATGCAGTCACATTCAGAGTACACAAGCCAAAGAGGCAGATGTGCGCAATGTGCATGTGTTTGCTTTTGATAACAGCAAATGGTAGCATGAGTGCACATGTATTTATCTGTGCATGTGTGTGGACGTTTGTGCAAGCAGGTGGGGATGTGTTTGACCTTCTGTTTCCATGCAAAGGCCGTAAGCTGATTTGCTCATGTACATGCTCTGCAAAGCAAATGAATTGGGAACAAATAAACAGGGGGGGTTAAGTATTTTATTAATATGAACACACACACATTCACACACAAACAAAAAGTTTGGAAAGGGGGCCATGTGTTGTGTTCTTTTTTTGTAACTTGGCAGGAATAACAGTTTTTGAGCATGTTATGCAACTGGTGCCTGCTAAGTGACTCATTGTCCTCTCGGTTAATGGTTACTGATGTAGTGCCAGCTCTGGCATTTTGGTGTTTTAGTGCATGTTAATGCACGTGTGTGCACGTGTGCATAATTGCTTATTGTATGATGAAGCTGTTGAAATGAAATTCAGGTTCACTCCAGTGTAGCAGGACGTTAAAGGCCATTTTAAAGCGCAACTCCACTGGGAGCTTTGAGCTGCAGCTTTTCAGTGAACATGTGGTCGACACAGGCCATAAATCTCCTTTTCAAAAAGGAGAAGTCATGTCAAGTCATGTCTCCAACCTGGCTATCCATCAGGTTTTATTGGATGTGTTTGTCTTTTCAACATGTGTGCCAGAAGGAGGGAAATTTCTGGGACCCTCTCTTCTGATCCAGTGTGATAGGACTGTGTTGTGAGCTGTCCATTTCTGAAAACAACATCCATCATGGTGGGTGAAAGCCTGCGCGATTGCCCTGTTTGACTGAGCTCAAATAGATTGCAGAGCTGAAGCACGGTGCTAAGAGTCTGACAGATGTGTCTACAAGGTATAGAATCAGACAAACATAGACTATTATACCATATCCACATGGGTCATTTTTCTTTCAGCCAGACATTGCAGAAGTGACAAAGATACATGTAAAGTAATCTAGAAACAACGTGTCTAATAATTCACCAGCAAGATGCAATCACTAAGATAGATTGTGATACACACTTATAAATGATGTGCAACTGCATGAGCATTTTGTCAGCGACGTTGCTGGATGTAGCCCAGCGCAACAATCCTCTGGCAACAATAAGTCCATTAGTTTGTTAGGCTGTTTATTTACTGTTTCAGTGTAAAGCCAGTATTCTGGTATCATTAGCACTGATGTCATCTCGAGGTTATGTAATGGCTATCTATTAGATACAATAGACCAAGTGCCATTATTTTATACTAAAATAAGAAACACAAAATATACACTTATTAAGACGGAGTGTTGCAGCCGCGTAGCGTTGTAAGGTGAGGAACTGTACAGGAAGATGCTGCCCGGGTAAAATACAGTATTACTGCGCTTTGTCACTGAGATGATTTAATGACTGAATGCTAATAGTATTTGCTGATACGTGAGTCTGGCTTCGTGCGTGCGAGTGTGTTTGTGCGCGTGTGTGTGTTTATGGGCAGAGAAGGTGTTGACAGATGGCCCGCTCTCTGTGAGACAGAGAGGAGCTGCTTAATCGGTCGAGAGAGAGAGAGGGAGAGAGAGAGAGAGAGTTGGCACTGGCCTGACTTGTTTTGGCTCAGTTTGATCGAGAGGTGTATTTGCCCACAGTTTTCTTCTCGGACCGTTCCATCAGACTGCTAATCGATGTCCACTCAGTGTTGTTACTCCTCCGCTTACAAAGATTAGTCGCTCCTCCTCCTACTTTGTGTTTATTTCACTGTGTTTTGTTGTGTCCATGCTCATCCCTTAATAAGACTGTGGCAGGTGGTGGAGCCTCCTTCCATTCCATGCCACTGGCTCGCTCCCTTCCCATTGTCTGTAACCCATGACTTCCCATGAAGTTCCTCCTCCGGGCACTGATCCAATAGTGCTTGGACGCTCGAGACCATGTGAATTTTTCAGGCATCTGAAAATCTCTGGAGAGGGAATTTACCTCCAGGACTGGTGATGTAGGGCAAGGGCACACACACACACACACACACACACACACACACACACACACACACACACACACACACACACAGAGACGATAGGCAGTCGGAGGCGAGCAGGCAGATTGGGTTATCTGGTGGGAATATCATGGTTTATATTGATTCCGTCACCACTATTTATGGCCTCAGAGTCCTATTTTCAGTTGAAATAGCCTACAACTTGATTGTTTTTGCTAATCTATACGGCAGAATTATTATGCATTGAGTAGGAATAACACAATTCAGAGGTATAGACAGAAACATACAGCAGCCATATCAGATTTCAACAATTTCCCTCAAAACTTGCTATAATAAAATCAAACGGGGGGAAAAGCCTGTAAAATACATTATTTTCCACCATTGCCAACAGGGAGCAGAAATACTCTGCAGGCACAGTGGTAACAGTGCTGTGCTTCATTACAAGAAAATCCAAGTTTTTCTGTTCCCTCTGTTTCACCGAGAGAGAAAGATATTGGCATTCTACTGTAAAGACTGGCCTCCCTGTCTTATTCTGTGAGAGAAAATAGTTTGCAACAATGGCAGTTGACCAGGTATAGCTGCGGCAGCCGGTAAGGAGATGCACACGGACACAGATGCGTTCGGGATCGTAGCGATACCTTAGGTTTATTCACAACACAGGGTCTACACGGTTGATATCAGAAATCTAAAGGAAATGCTCATTACACTCATGATCTCAACTCCTACGGTGTGTCAAGAGGGACAAAAAAGGCAATTCCCCATAATAAACTCTTACTTTAGTGTGGTGTTATAGCGACATCTGGTGGCACAATGTATGCACAATGAATGTATGGTCCGATTTACGTCGAAATTCGGTTATGACACATTCTCAGGAACGGATCTCCGACGTAACTCGAGGACCCCCTGTAATTATATATAAAAAGCCCCACTGCTGTATGACACTATATATATACTGTGTGTGTATATATATATATATATATATATACTCACTGACAATCAGCTACAGCCAGGGCTACCTTGCCATGACCAGTTTGACACCCGTGAACCACCTTTAGTTAACTGTGAACGTGGCTGACAGAATCAGAGGGAGGAGGACGATGGGGGAGGACAGTGATGGTCCCAGGCACTTCCATGCTGCCCTTTCTGCTGGAGCCACTCGGGCACATTAAGACTGCGTGACAGGGAGGCTCGATGGGATGTTGGCGGTCATTGTTAAAAGGGTCAGGGAATTCACAGTGAAGCATGATGTGCGCACAGTCAGCTTGAGCAAAGCCTCTTCTCTGTCCCCTCATGGGACGGTGATAGAAAACGTAAGTGGCGCCTGCCTGGCAGTGGCGTTTACAGTACATCCGTTCAGTGGCAAAGGTTCAGCACAGCGGAACAAGGCTTATAAGATGGACACTGCGTTTCAAAACGTTGCACAAGGACAAAATGTCAATTTGTGCATCACATGCAAGTAATCCAGTGTAACGTATCGCAGCTACGTGACATTCCACACCTATTCAGCTGTCACTGGATCTCCCCTGTGTGTGTATGTGTGTGTGTGTGTGTGTGTGTGTGTGTGTGTGCCCGCAGTACCAGTCTGCTCCGCCGAGGTGTTGCTTTATTAATGCATGCATGCATATGTGTGCGTTTGTATCCCCAGGACCTGTCCACTTTGCAGTGCGATGTGTGTATCCTGGTCTTCTCAGTGACTGACAGGCGAAGTTTCCACCGCACAGCCCAGCTCCGCCTCCTCCTCAGGGAGTCCCTGCCACAGACACCCATCATCCTGGTTGGCAACAAGAGCGACCTGGTCCGATCCCGTGAAATCAGCTCAGAGGGTATGTAGAGGGAGGGACACTGGCCTCTAACCAAAAGCTGTCACACACACAGGTAATTGACTACTCACCAACGCCCCCTCCTGAGCAACTGTCAGATCAGGCTGAGCAGCTGTAGCTGGATGCAGTGAGCTTGTTTTTCATGTCCCTGGTGGATTAGGAGAACTTGATGTAGCAAGAGCCCACTTACACAGTACTGCAATAAAACCACAATAAAATCTCCCACAGCCATATATTTATATTATATGGCTGCTATTTATAAAGCATTCCCAGGCAGGATAAGTGATTTGTGATCACACAGGGTCTCTGAATGTAAATTCTCTGTGCCAGCCGGCGTCCATTGTGAAACACAACACTTTGCTAGAGACCCTTTTCTAGCTGAAGACTGAGCTTCATGCTATAATGTTGTTTTAATGCAAATGTGATGGTTCTGCATGCTGAGCAGTATGCATACGGACATATGGAAGTGGAAGTGGGGATGTTTTTGTACATAGAGTAGCTTTAAGCGATGTTGTGCTGCAGGTTGCCAGTCACATCAGCTGGTGTCTTCTTAAGAGAATAAGCGTGGTTCTTTTTGCCTGTTTGCGTTTCATGCCCCAAAACATCTCCTCCAAATGCCTGAAGGAGTTTTGCAAAGTCGCCAACCATCACAATCAGACGTCTTAGCAAGTTTTTGTTCTTGCAAAGTAGGAAAATGCAGTGTTTGCACCATCATGCATAGCGTGGTGGGAGCAGCTTTTTAAGATAAGATAAGATAAGATAAGATAAGATATTCCTTTATTCGTCCCACATTGGGGAAATTTCAGCGTTACAGCAGCCACAGGGATAGCAGTGTGCATTAAACAGCAATGTGCATTAAACAGATAATAAAAAAGTAGTAAAAAATAAAAATAAGAAATAAGAAATTGCAACAAAACACTAGACATCTCAGAAACAAACTAAATATATCAATATGTAGATGAGTTAGGTACATTTACACATTGGGAGTTTTGCAAAGTCGCCAACCATCACAATCAGACGTCTTAGCAAGTTTTTGTTCTTGCAAAGTAGGAAAATGCAGTGTTTGCACCATCATGCATAGCATGGTGGGAACAGCTTTTTAGCTGAAACGTTGCATCTCCCTCTGAGTGAGGTTTCAGCTGTTTCTGTGCTGAATGGGTGTCTGGTGAAAGCTGCTTGTTGAGCACATAAACTCCGTCGAATACATAAGAGCACTAATTGTATCCATGTGCATCAGTCCTCACAACCCATCCTGTTTAGCTGCAGGTTGCCAGCTGTAATGACACTTGAGATTAGCCTTTTTCATTCCTGACATCCCCACTATCTAGGAACACTGGTTTGTGTTTTCAACAAAATGAATCGTCGTCTTTATTTGGATGTTGCGCGGACGGGCTAAAAATGAATGTTTACCTTTCGTCTGCCTTTGATTGATATCAGAGACCTGTTGTTTCAATCACCAGCACCAAGACTTTCGAGTAAATCTGCCACCGTTACCATTACAAATTACGCATCGTGCCACAGGAGCAATGAAGGGTTGACAGGCAATGGCAACAGTAACTAAGGGGGAGTGGGGCTTTGACAAAAAATGATGAACAGCAAACAGAAACAGCAGACTGCAGGGTGACTGATGCAAGAGAGGAGAAACAGTAGGATTTGTTGTAATGCATTTCAAGTTGCTCTCCAAAAGGAGAATTATTGCAGTCTGGTAGATATTGTTGCTTTTTTCCTTGGTTATAATAAAGAGTGTCTGCGCGCTCAACGTGCAAATGTATCAGTAAGTGGCACACACAGATACACACATTATGGTGGTGGTAGTGCTTTGTGCAGCTCCCCATCTATCCTTTCATCCACTCTTCATGTTGTCGTTCTCTGTTCTCATTGCTCTCCCTAACCTGCTGTTTTACCATAAATATTCCTCCAGGTTAGCACTGCTTCGCTTAAATGGACTTGCGGGATCTAACTTTGATCGGTAAAATCAATTCCCTCCCTGTTCACAGGATCCTAGGACAAATGCTCTGTTGCGAAACTCCTCATGGGAAGAAAGTTCTTTTTTTTTTATTTGTGCAGTGTCTACAAAAACAATACACTGCTTTTTTTTAACGACCCTCAGGCACAAGGCTTCCCTTCTGGCAGCAGCGTTGCAAATTATTATTTTCCAAAACAATTACAAAAATACAAATTCTACAGATAAATACAAATAAGTGAACACATTTCTCTCTACATTTCTCATTTTCTTTTTACAAAAACCAAACATCACCAGTTATATTTTTAAAGAAAAAACATCCATTAATCAATAAGCGTCCATCAACTTAAATGTATTAAATGTTACAGTAGTACAAAACATAGCTAAATTCCTCTTCTATTAACTTAGTCTCTTACACCTAATATTGACAGTTCTTGAAACACACAACCACAGATGGCAGTTAATGACACATACACATTAAAAACCCAGTGCTCTGCATGTGCCGGTGCCACTGAAAGAAACAGCGTCTAGTCAGCGATTTAAAATGAAAATAATGCTTCCTAAGCAGTCTACAGTCTGTACGACAAGTACAAACAAACAAACAAAAAAGATAGAAATTAAAAAGTCAACAAGCATAACACAGTCAAGATCAGTGAACACACACATTTTCTGATGTGTAATGTGGACTTGATTGGGGTTAATATTTGCGGTTCTTTTCTATTTTATTTACATACATGTATTTATGGCTTGTTTTTTGTCAAGAAGTCTTAATGCCATCAAATGTGATAAGTGCAATAGACCAATGCTGTGTCCGAAATCACTCACTCGTTCCCTACTCCCTACTCCCTACAAAGGGAAATAAATGTAGTGCACTATATAGTGAGCTCAACAGAAAAATCTTTCGGACACTTTCGGACACTACTCTCGGCGCCGGTAATTACGTCATCGCTGTCGCACAATTAAAACGTACCACATTATTGTCGTCTCACAAAATACTTGTTTGTTTACCACTGCATTTTTATTAAATTAGAGGCTTTTGATTACTGTCCTGTACTTTTTATTTTCGTATTTTGTTATATTTTATAATATTTATGTATATTTCCCTCCCGTCCGTCCCTCCGCCATTTTCACTTCCACGCAGCCCAGAGAATTTCTGGCAATGCATGATGGGATATCTTGCTCCGGTTAGTGACCATCGGATGTTCACTACATTTCGCGGTGGATTGTGGGATACATTGAGTGCACTAGTGGACATGCTATGATCCCTGACACCACTACAAAATGGCGTGGTCACTATATAGTGCTCTATATAGGGGTTAGGGAGCGATTTCGGACAAAGCCCAAGTGAATGAATATTTCCATAGACATGTCAGAGGCTCTTTGGTGAAGCTACTGCCGACTAAATAAACATAGAGCTAAGAGGTCACTTGACTCTGGTAAATATCAGTGTTGGGCAGTAAGCTGTGTCCACACACATTACATATATGCATGCAACAGTGAAGGTCCTGGACATGGTGCATTATGAAACATGTTTGGAAACGGAACATGTTCAGTTTGACCTTGATTTGATGTTGTATTCATATGGGATATACATTTACACTCAGAGTCTCTATATGTGTTGTTTTTCCACAGCATATGTTTAATTAATGATGTCGCACATCCCCGACATAATGACTTAAATGTCTCTGCAGTTGCAAACATCCTCTTCTATCTAATTCTCTGGAGGGTCCATCTGTGCTTCTCGTCTCAGCTCACAGCTCCAAGTTATCGCAGCCTAACAGGATGCCACTCTTACTATAATTATACATGTTTGTGCTCATCATACATGCACAGCCGAATGCATGTGCACGTGCACAAAGGACGCACAAACGAGTCCTCGTCTCTTTCTGTCGTCCTGGGGCTGGTTCGTACGGAGGACTGTGATAAAAGGGATGAGGCGCGGCGGAGGCAAGGGCAGGCGCGTGAGAATGGCGTGCATATGAATGGGAGCCTTAGTTTGAAGAGATGTGTTATCCATTATGCGACTGTGGTTGTGTTGCTCACCGAGAGAGCGGGGTTTGTTTAGTTGTCCTTGGCAGACACACTTTCAGTTTTCACACCTTCACGATGAGGATGTTTATCATAATGGGATGCTACATGGTTAGCGCTACACCAGTATACTGCTTTGTTTCCATTTGTCACTGGGGTGAAGTTAACATCGTTATGCTACAAATGACTGTCTTTGACACAGTGAAAGTGGTTCTTCTTTTTGGAAGACATTCCCTTTATGGAAGACGTTCCCTTTATGGAAGACGTTCCCTTTATGGAAGACGTTCCGGACCTGAGGTTGGACATTTGGTCACGCGCTGCCTTTTTGAGATTGAGAAAGTGCTGAATTGGCTCTGTGCTGGCTGTGAGAGGCGTGCAGGTTAAACCGTCTTGTGCAGTGTGCAGAAATTGTCAGCGATGAACTTCACCTTCTGATATACTTGAAGTAAAAAAAAAGGGGCTCCTTAAAAGAACCTTCTCAGATGAAAGTGGAATGTTCATATGCACTTGACTGAGTTTTTAATGGAAAAGCATTTTGTCATCTATGCAGCTCTATCGTCCTTTAACTTCTCTTTTTCTTTAATATAACCCACTCTGCCACCAGAGTGGATAGATAGATAGATAGATAGATAGATAGATAGATAGATAGATAGATAGATAGATAGATAGATAGACTCGTGTGCAGCCTGTTGCAGTCGCTCCCGTTTACTTTCTTGTATTTTACTACTTTTTGTGACTTTAGAATCTCTTTAAACTTTTTACTTTATGCTATTAGTGTTGCTGTATGACGTCACGCCACATTCAGAAATACAAAAGAGAAAAGCAATATAAAAAAGTATATACAACCAATAATTTTGTATATATACAAATATATTTTGTATTTGCTGTATATACAACAAAAAGTTTGGCAATATGTGAATTTCTTGACCAAATTTTCAAAATATATTATTTTAGGTTTGACTGTAGTAAATTATAGGATTTACCTCTGGCTTTAAAAGCAAGAACACAGTCAGACAGGGATGGGACTAGAAAAGAGTGTGTGTGTGTGTGTGTGTGTGTGTGCGTGCGTGCGTGCGTGTGTGTGTGTGTGTGCGTGTATTCAAGTTGAGTCAAATCTTGTTTGGTTTGACTTGGTGTGAAGTTTAAACAGGGGCAGCATGTGTAAAATCTGTGCACATCGGTTGTCAACTTGGTTACAGCTTTGCTTTATGCTTAGTGAACAAGTGGGGGGGGTCGGAGGAGGCGGATTGTGTGTGTGTGTGTGGGGGGGGGGGGGCAGTGAGAGAGGTGAGGAGTGAATAATGTGAGATGCCCTTACTCAGCATATCTTCTCTCTGCATAACAACAAACAAAGTGGGAGTGTTGTGGTCAGACCAGTGGAAATGTCCGGCCCTGGTTTGTGGGCAACCTGACACTGACAGACCCCATGAGAGACCACATGAGAGACCCCATGAGAGACCCCATGAGAGACCACATGTATTCTCTGGGAGCCGTGGGCCTGACAGAGGAGGCCGTCTGGGACCGCTGCAGTCATAAAGTCTATTTATGGGATGTACTGTGGCACTTTTATTCTGCTGTTTCTCACCTCCGCCCCTTTCACTACATCTCTCTGCCTCCTTAACACACACAGTGACACACACACTGTCACGACGAGAACATATTTATCAGTTGTGTAATATAGCTGTGGTGAGGCACGGTTCCTCGGGGCTTTGATTAACGATGCACTAGAGCTTGGTTTGCTTAGTCGACACTTTTTCCGTCTGTCTGCATGTCTCTCTCTGCCGCCCTCCTCTCCTCCTGCCTGTTCATTACATACGCCACCTCGCCTGTCATCCTATGTCAGCACCCCCCCCTCCCCCCACTTTTACCATGACTCACATTTCTTCCCATTCAGCTTTATGCCTCTCTCACTTAATCCTGTCTGTCTCTTCATTCATTTTTAGTGTACAGAAAGAGACCCCCATCCGCGATCACCTCTGGGGGCCGCCATCTTCATCTCTTGTTTTTCATCTTTTTGTTTTCTCTCATTTCCTTTTCTCTCTCCTGTCTCCTCTCCAATTCAATTTCCTCAAACACTCTTCAGAAGTCAGAAACAGTCAGTTCAATTGAATGTGTTGTTGCCGTGGGCGTTAGGATAAGCTGTGTTGATCCGGGTTGGGATTTGTCTTTTTCCTCCCACTCTCACCTCATCCACTAATAGGTGACACGGACCGTTGGTCCACAGCTGCTCTGCAGGTCGATTATTACACCCCCATCAAATCGAGTTCAGTTTGTTGCACCTGTGTCACATCACTGCATGTGCTGTAAAAACGCCGCCAACCCCAGATCAACTATTTACATTGACTATTCTGTCTGTAGATTTCAGCTGTATCACATGATTCCCATCAGCAGCTGGAGTTTGCTCAACCCGTGTCAACAGAGCTATTGACAGTGACAGTGGATGGAAAAAGCGTTTGATCTCCTCAGTGGTTCTGGTTTATTCAGTATAAATACGCACTTCAGGCACTTGTATTTCCTAATATTTTTTTTTCATTATTTTATTTTTTTAAGAGCTTATTTTTGAGTCTCTATCCTTTAAGTGGATCATTTACAGTTTAGCTTTTTTAAGGTATTTTTTGCTTCTTATTTTTCAATTACGCCACAGGCAGCAAAAAAATAAAGTTTTTCATAAGCCCAGTCATTTTGAGTTCTTAGAGCATTGGCTCAAGTTTTATAGTTATTATGAAAACCAACTATAGACTTTGTGCATGTGGCTTCTTATAAGCATGTTGCTTGAGGTGAACAGGGGAAAAAATGCTATTTGAGGGAAGCCTGTTTGATAGAGAACGACCTGTGTCTGTCAGCTTTCCTTATCATAATGATTTGTTTGACCAGGGACAATCAGGTGCTTTTAGCTGAGATACTGAGCTCTGTCAACAACCTGTTTAGTCACTTGTCCTTATCTGGGGGAGCCACATTGAGAGAGAGACTGTTTTCCCAGTTGAGCTGCAGCCAAGAGATTTGAGCTTATTCAGCTCAGCGACTGGCGACATTAACCCCATCATCACTTATATCTCTGTGTTACATTCCCCATGTGAGGACCAGGGGCACCACAGAGCGCCACAGGAAGTCATTCCTGCCTGTGGCCATCAAACTGTACAATTCATCTCTCTGACAGTCATTTCATCTCATTAGTTAGTATCATTATTTCACTAACTTCACTGTGTGCAATAACCCGGTCATGTGCAATAATAATAATTCGGTACTGAGCAGCATTGTAAATACTGTTGACTGTATATACTTGAGACCATATTTTATTTTATTTTATTTTATTTTATTTTATTTTATTTTATTTTACTGACTTTTTCTCTGTAAACTGGGCACTGCTTAAAAGGAATTTCCCGCGAGGGATTAATAAAGTATTCTGAATCTGAATCTGAATCTGAGATAGATAGATAGATAGATAGATAGATAGATAGATAGATAGATAGATAGATAGATAGATAGATAGATAGATAGATAGATAGATAGATGCAGTAACAGCAGGACAACCAATATAAAAAAAACAGCAATATGAAACTGAAAAATATTACAATTAACAATATCAGAAATACAAAAGAGAAAAGCAATATAAAAAAGTATATACAACCAATAATTTTGTATATATACAAATATATTTTGTATTTGCTGTATATACAACAAACAGTTTGGCAATATGTGAATTTCTTGACCAAATTTTCAAAATATATTATTTTAGGTTTGACTGTAGTAAATTATAGGATTTACCTCTTGGCTTTAAAAGCAAGAACACAGTCAGACAGGGATGGGACTAGAAAAGAGTGTGTGTGAGTGTGTGTGTGTGTGTGTGTGTGTGTGTGTGTGTGTGTGTGTGTGTGTGTGTGTGTGTGCGTGCGTGCGTGCGTGTATTCAAGTTGAGTCAAATCTTGTTTGGTTTGACTTGGTGTGCAGTTTAAACAGGGGCAGCATGTGTAAAATCTGTGCACATCGGTTGTCAACTTGGTTACAGCTTTGCTTTATGCTTAGTGAACAAGTGGGGGGGGGGGGGGGGGCGGGGGGGGCGGTCGGATTGTGTGTGTGTGTGTGGGGGGGGAGCAGTGAGAGGGGTGAGGAGTGAATAATGTGAGATGCCCTTCCTCAGCATATCTTCTCTCTGCATAACAACAAACAAAGCGGGAGCGTTGTGGTCAGACCAGTGGAAATGTCCGGCCCCGGTTTGTGGGCAACCTGACACTGACAGACCCCATGAGAGACCACATGAGAGACCCCATGAGAGACCCCATGAGAGACCACATGAGAGACCCCATGAGAGACCCCATGAGAGACCACATGTATTCTCTGGGAGCCGTGGGCCTGACAGAGGAGGCCGACTGGGGCCGCTGCAGTCATAAAGTCTATTTATGGGATGTACTGTGGCACTTTTATTCTGCTGTTTCTCACCTCCGCCCCTTTCACTACATCTCTCTGCCTCCTTAACACACACAGTGACACACACACTGTCACGACGAGAACATATTTATCAGTTGTGTAATATAGCTGTGGTGAGGCACGGTTCCTCGGGGCTTTGATTAACGATGCACTAGAGCTTGGTTTGCTTAGTCGACACTTTTTCCGTCTGTCTGCATGTCTCTCTCTGCCGCCCTCCTCTCCTCCTGCCTGTTCATTACATACGCCACCTCGCCTGTCATCCTATGTCAGCACCCCCCCCTCCCCCCACTTTTACCATGACTCACATTTCTTCCCATTCAGCTTTATGCCTCTCTCACTTAATCCTGTCTGTCTCTTCATTCATTTTTAGTGTACAGAAAGAGACCCCCATCCGCGATCACCTCTGGGGGCCGCCATCTTCATCTCTTGTTTTTCATCTTTTTGTTTTCTCTCATTTCCTTTTCTCTCTCCTGTCTCCTCTCCAATTCAATTTCCTCAAACACTCTTCAGAAGTCAGAAACAGTCAGTTCAATTGAATGTGTTGTTGCCGTGGGCGTTAGGATAAGCTGTGTTGATCCGGGTTGGGATTTGTCTTTTTCCTCCCACTCTCACCTCATCCACTAATAGGTGACACGGACCGTTGGTCCACAGCTGCTCTGCAGGTCGATTATTACACCCCCATCAAATCGAGTTCAGTTTGTTGCACCTGTGTCACATCACTGCATGTGCTGTAAAAACGCCGCCAACCCCAGATCAACTATTTACATTGACTATTCTGTCTGTAGATTTCAGCTGTATCACATGATTCCCATCAGCAGCTGGAGTTTGCTCAACCCGTGTCAACAGAGCTATTGACAGTGACAGTGGATGGAAAAAGCGTTTGATCTCCTCAGTGGTTCTGGTTTATTCAGTATAAATACGCACTTCAGGCACTTGTATTTCCTAATATTTTTTTTTCATTATTTTATTTTTTTAAGAGCTTATTTTTGAGTCTCTATCCTTTAAGTGGATCATTTACAGTTTAGCTTTTTTAAGGTATTTTTTGCTTCTTATTTTTCAATTACGCCACAGGCAGCAAAAAAATAAAGTTTTTCATAAGCCCAGTCATTTTGAGTTCTTAGAGCATTGGCTCAAGTTTTATAGTTATTATGAAAACCAACTATAGACTTTGTGCATGTGGCTTCTTATAAGCATGTTGCTTGAGGTGAACAGGGGAAAAAATGCTATTTGAGGGAAGCCTGTTTGATAGAGAACGACCTGTGTCTGTCAGCTTTCCTTATCATAATGATTTGTTTGACCAGGGACAATCAGGTGCTTTTAGCTGAGATACTGAGCTCTGTCAACAACCTGTTTAGTCACTTGTCCTTATCTGGGGGAGCCACATTGAGAGAGAGACTGTTTTCCCAGTTGAGCTGCAGCCAAGAGATTTGAGCTTATTCAGCTCAGCGACTGGCGACATTAACCCCATCATCACTTATATCTCTGTGTTACATTCCCCATGTGAGGACCAGGGGACCCCCCATACATACATACATACACACATACATACATACATACATACATACATACATACACACATACATACACACGTACATACATACATACATACATACATACATACATACATACATACACACATACATACATACATAGATACATACATACACACATACATACATACATACACACATACATACATACATACACACATACACACGTACACACATACATACATACACACACACATACACACATACATACATACATACACACATACATACATATACACTGTGACATAACACAATTCTAGAAAATGTCTCTCCCCATTGGACTACTTCCCTTCCAGTGCCAGTGAGATGCAGTAGATTGACAGAGTCAGTCTTATTATCTCTTGATGACATGTGTCAGAAACCAGCTGGGTCGCTGTCACGCTGCAGACGGTTTACTGGTTTCACCATTTAATCTCCTTATATTGCATATTGCTGCACCCAACTGCCATTTGTGTGCAAGTAATTACTGAAAATACTCACAACACAGACTGACGCCTTCTCCTCTTTCACCAGAGGCCCAATCCAGCGCCATGATGTTTGACTGCCTTTATCTGGAACTCTCAGCCTCCCTGGAACATGGCACCACTGAGCTGATGGAGGCGGCCGTTCGGACCGCGAGGGGAGATTGCGTCGGCCCCGGCTGGACCGATGGGGACCCAGGGGCAGGGCGCAGGGAGAGCCTGACCAGCAGGGCCAAGCGCTTCCTGGCAGGGCTGGTACCACGCTCATATGGCCGAGACCGGGATCGGGGACGCTACCGAGAAATGAGCCGCCACAGAGGCAGCAAGATCCTACGGCAGAAGTCTCGCTCCTGCCATGACCTCAGTGCACTGTGACACATACTTACAAACACACACACAAATCAAAGACACACACTCTCACACATGTACACCAGACAAACCAGATTAAAAGACATGGACCAGGGGGAAAGATGGAGGAGGAGTAGAGGGTGAAATGAAGACAGTGAGAAGAGCGAAATCAGAAAGGTAGTGAGATTTTTTTTAAAAGGCAATGGAAAATCAAAGTCAAGTGAGAAGAGAAGAGACAAAGGCGGACACAAAGAGATGGAGAAGAAATCGGTCAGGATCTCAATACTGAACCTTTATCTTCTCCCCATCAGAGAAAGCAATTTCGAGGAAAAGGCCCAGAATTGAGAGGAACATGCTGAGAAACAGATAAGAAAGTGAACCGAGGAGGCGAGGAGGTGGAGATGGGGGATGGGTGGGTCAGCAAATAAACACATACCCAAGTAGCACGCACTGATTCTGTAGAGACTGATAGCAATCTGATGTATACCTATAGTAGATCCTGTTTTCTAGCATGCTGATTAGCGGACATCAGAGATGACCCTGTAGGTTTTACAATGACATGATACTGGATTTACTGTACCTCAGTGGCCAATAGCTAATGCACAATCTAGCTAGTGTCTCTAGCAATGCCATCAGAAGCAAGACCCTTTATGTGTCCAAATGCTCCCGTCCTCACACTGCATCCGCCGTTTGTGCCCCACACTCATCTAAACAAGTGTTTGATGCTGATTTTCATTTGTGACTTTTATGCAAAGCTAAAAAAAAAACGTAAAATCAAAACGACAGCATAAAAGCCATATTTCCGCTGAATGCATCAGCAGTGGTGAGCACAGAGAACCCTTTACTGTAGCATGTGGACTGAGGGATAACGGGTCACGGCAGCTCTGGGGTATCAGATGTTCACGTGATGACTGAACTTTGCTTCAGTCGGGGCTGAGTTGCAGAGCAATGGGACGTTTCTGAAGCAGTGGAGCATAAACGAGACAGAACCTATAATCTACCTGTGGCTGCGTGATGTTTCCATAGTTCTGTTTTGACCCGCAGGCATTATGATGTGTTCAGACTGAATTGTGTGTGGGCTTGACACACAGGTGACCACTAAGGGAACGTTCTGGAAACGTTTGTCACTTGTCACCTCATTGTCTATTAGGCACTGTCATCTTTCCACTAGGAATAAATCAACTTTTGTTTGACATCCTGAATGAGAGTCTTGCCTTTTTTTTTTAATGCAAATAAGAAAAGACTGTGTCATCACAGCTCATTTGGACACTGAGGGAAACCACGACACGTTATCCGATGACTCACACGTCCTCCAGACATGGCGTCTCGGGACAGTTGCTCCATTTAGGTCTACGCAGCATAAAGATGCAACATCAACACTTTGTGGCTGTAACAAAATCTCAGGTTCAAAATAGATCTGGAAAGAAAATGAACGAAGAGCCAGCAATATGAACTGTCTGAGTTCCAGATAAAGGCAGAAGCATTTTGACACAGTAGCTGCTTAATGATGAGAATATAAAAGCCATTATGTCTCTGCAGCAGACTGAACTTTGTCCTCAGTGACAGTGGTTCTCCGTCTTTTCTGTCTTACTAAGCTCCCTCATAAAATGGACTGGAGAAAGCCCACTACATGCAAAATCCACACACAAAGACCCACGCATGAACTGGGATTCAAACTGAGAACCTCCTGTTTGCACCCACTGTACCTAGTTGCTACCAAAAATATTGAATCAAATGATTTTAAAATGGAACGCGCTTATGCTGTTTGCAATTTTTGGTCATACTCATGTTCATACAGGTACAGTGCAATGCCCCCGCCAATCACAGGCGATCACATTGGACGCCTACAATTTCTAGCAGGGGCGGTCCTAGCCTGTTTGGTCCCCTGGGCAAGCAGCACCTATTGCCCCCCCTATTGGAAGAACTGGAACGATATAAAACAAACAGACACAGAAGTTAAAATAAATAACATACATATAACAATAATTAAAGTATACAACTGATAAAGCTCTGCAGCCACTTCCACCAATAAACCCAACGTATCTGAGGCAGTCACTGTATGAGAAACCTCCCCTGGTTTCTACATTATGATACTGGTCCAGTAAACTATCTGAAGTACTCTTGAGAAGAAGGCAAACTGGCAAAGAGACAGAGGGGTTTGGAGAGAGAGAGAGTCAGACGGAGAGGGGGGATTGGAGAAATGCTTTGAGGAGTAATGGTTGCTTGGAGACTGTTGTCAAGGCGACGATGAGTCCTTTGGCATCTCATATGTCCTATATTTATGTTGATTTTCAGGAAGAGGAGCTTTTTGTTTGTTTCCACCTGTCTTTTCCCAAAGGTGAGTCAGAGACAGATGGTGATAAGCGCAGGGGTAAGGCGAGCTCATCAAATCGAGACAGGCTGAGTTTCATAACATGCAACACACAGAATTCAGGCCGACACACAATGAATGTGATCACACTTAAAGAGGTCAGATAACTGTCAGATGGTGGCACACGGCTGACAGCCCCACACACGAGCCCACAGGAAACAGGAAGGGGAAACAAAGGAAAACATAAGATTTCTCTTTGTCTCACCCTATCAGTCCTTTAAAATCGTGACATCAATCCTCCCTCTCTGTCTTTCCGCCGCTGACTCATTCTTGGATCTTAAGCACCAGACTGCTTCTCAATAGTAGAGGAGACAGGAAAAATAAAACACCGACTGTGTGCCAGTGAAAGCCTGTCGAACTTACTCCCCACTTTGCACCAAAGGAAGACTATTTTCAGCCAGTGCTGTGCATAACTAATGAGATGCATATTTTCCTGGGATGTGGGTGCAGGCGTGATGGGGTGGTGGTAATATTGGAAAAGGTGCAGACTTCCAGTCTCTCAGTTTGATCCTTAACATGTTTAAACTTTATGCCCTCCTCGTAGTGAAAAATGTCAAATATATAACTGCTATTAAATCATTCATTCCTTTTCTACCGATTAATCGTTTTCAGGGTCATGGGGGGAGCTGGAGATGATCTCAGCTGACTGGACAGATTGCAGGGCCAACATAGAATATATATATATATAAATACATGCATATATATGCAGACATGGGGAGAACATGCAAACTCCACACAGAAAGATACCCCCGAACCGAGATTCGAACCATGGAACTTCTTACTGTGAGGCACGAGCCCTAACCACTGGCCCACCACGCTGCCTGAAATTAGTTCATCATACATCAATATCTTCTTCTGCCTTTTTTACAAATCAATCAATAAAATCAATTTATATAACAACTTCCGGTGTGCACAAAATACAAAATACATTCAATCATATGCATGATTATAACCCTTTAAATGCCAGTTTAGTTGTTCCAAGTATGAAAACAAAGGCTGAATATTGACCCCTCCCACTCCCTGCTCTGATTGGATAGGGATTAGGTAGTTCAACCCTATGGTTCAACCAATCTACCCGAACCAAATGGTTCGTCCCACATTGCCCCCTGTATATAACCATTTGGAAGCACCCACTTCCTGTTTGCCACTCAGAACACCTGTGATGAGGAGCTGGTTCGTGTGGAGCAAATGTTTGGTGAAGACCGATTTTATATCTATGTCCATGTTTATGAAAATATGTCGAGCTGCAGCGCAGTTTGGCGAACAGCAAAGGTATTTGTGGATATAGTGGAGATTACTGCAGGAACATATCAGCAGCATGATTTCAATGCTTTGTAATGGATTCCGATGAGTGTGAATGTGTGACTGCTCGTGTGTTTGTCCCTCAGGTTTACATGGTGGCATACACAGAGCTGCAGCAGTCTGGAAACAACAATAAGATACTCCAATGACCAGCCAGGGGTTGTCCAGGAACCCCCAGCTCCCCAAGGGACTCTCAATGTGTGGTAGTGTTTAAATCTTTGTCTGTGTTGCCACAAGCTACATGTTAGCTCTGTAATCATGTGAGAAATATACATTATTTCATGTAACAGGATACAAAGTGAATATTTCTATTGAAGTGCATTTTTGATGTTTTTTTTAATCTTTTAGGCAGCATATTTGTTGCAGGACTGGTGGCTAGCTTACTGGTCGGTATAAAGTCAAATATGCTACTGCTACGTTTTGAACTGGTTTAACTGCAGCCACCATTTTGTTTGGCTTTGTCAGGAGGACTCTGCTTACGTTCAGCGTGCTACTAAGGTGCGCACAGTCTCTTCACAACCATATGTTGTAGGCCATTCTGAGAGAACTGTGGGTTTCTTTTGACAAGAATCATTTTTGTCAGTAGACCAAAGCAATGTAGTCATAACCTAAATCAAACATCTAAATCCAAATGATGAATGATAAATCATCAAATTGTCACAGTATGATATTTGGTCTAAAATGGCACAAAAATGTGAGTCAATAGTTTGTCAGTCATTCCAGATGACATATAGTCCAATGTATTTGTGTCAGTTCACACACCTCTTTTTTGTGGGTGTTCATTGAAGGGGATTGTGTGAAGTAATGTGAAGTGCAGTCCATTTTTCAGCAAGGTGTCTGAGTAACTGATCTGTGTGTAACAGTGGGATGTCTTTATCATTCCAGGCCAGTGACGTTCCCAGCCCAGCTTGGAATCCACCACAAACCCCACCCCCAGGGGAAATGTTCCAGTTTTGCTCTTGATCTTGATGTGTTTTATAAGCCAGGTCATAAAATATAGTTTCTAGGTTTGTGTGATCACATTTCAGTCTTGTTGGTAGTCCCAGTGAGATTCCAAATTGGAACATGACACATAACGGTTAACATTTTTCTGTTGATGGTCGATCGGCTGTAGTCTTGTCTGCATCACTCACCGTCTTACTCTGTATGTCCTCATTTTTTTTGCCACACGCTCTGCTGGCCCAGGATGCTGCGGGGAAGGTCATGGAGAAGTTAAAGACTGCGACAACAGGTTTGGCCAAAACCAAAATAAAATAAATAAATAAACCAAAATGGCCACAAATGGCCAAACCCGAAAAAGGGTTTGGCCAAACCCGAAAAAGGGTTTGGCCATTTGTGGCCATTTTCGACATACTAACCCCTTACGTGTTTTTGCGATTTTGGACCGATGAGAAAATGAGGTTTTCTGGCGTCTAATCCATAAAATATCATTCTGGGGGGTGATTTCAGGCTATTTTCTGCCAATTGGGCGCGTTATTTCCCTTTTTCGGGTTTGGCCATTTTGGGGTATTTTCGACATACTTGGACCGATGAGAAAA
>JAFBJQ010001705.1:0-88377 GCA_016785345.1 Trinectes maculatus
TTGTGTTGATGAGGGAATAAAGACACAAAACAGTGTATCGGCTCCATTCCTTGACTACACACACACCCGTTACACATCTACACACAGCATGTCATATGCTTTTTCTGCATCTAAAAACTGCAACTGTAGTCTCTTTATTTATCGGAGCTTTCCTTATATAATCTTCCAAGCATAGTATTGAGTCTGTAGTGCTTCTCCCTTTTCTAAACCCATTCTGGTAGTTGGCCATCATCCCTCTTTCTTCAACGTAATGTATGAGTCTTCCATTAATCATTCTCTCCATTAGCTTACCAACATGGGATGTTAAATATATTGGTCTGTAGTTTACTGGATTACTGTCATCCTTCCCTGGTTTCTTTATGGGTACAATAACTGCCTCCTTCCACACTGACGGCATTTTGCCCTCCTCCCATACAACTGTAAAAGACTCTGGAGTCCCTCTGCACTTAAATGTCTCAGTATGGTGTAGCAAATTTCATCTTTCCCTGGGGCAGATTTCTTACATTTAACTAATGCAGCCTTAAGTTCCTCCAGCGTGAATGGAATATTATATTTATTGTGGACTTTTCCCTTCTTTTGAATAACTCCAGCATATCTCCCTCTTGTTTCTGCCCTGCCCTTCTTCTCTTCTTCTGATAAATTATACGAGCTATGCACTTTACTAAATGTTTTTACCATCATTTCTGCTTTTTCTGTATCTGTTATTGCCACCTGTTCTCCATTAGAGAGGATAGGATAGCACCACTCTCTTCTATTACCATCCATTTTCTTGATCATCCCCCATACCTGATCAATAGATGTTGTATTTCCAATGGAGCTACAATACTCTTTCCAGTATGCCCTCTTCGTCTGCCTTATAGTTCTCCTTACTATTGCCTGCAACTGTTTATATTCAATCATGTGTTGAAAGTTATGAGTTCTTTTTAGCCTCTTAAAAGCTCGGTTTCTGTTCTTTACTGCTCCACTGCATATTTTATTCCACCATGGGACAGCTTTCCTCTTACCTTTGCCTGCGCTTTTGGGTATAGTAGCAATTGCAGCCAAATATATACTCTGTCGTACTGCATTTTCATATTTCTCAACCCCATCTTCTCCTTGCACTACCTTGAGGTAGGAGTCACTTATTTCCATAAATGTTTCCCAGTTAGCTTTTTGAAAAATCCATCTTCCATTACCATTTCCTGAGTACCGCGAAATATTGATGTTCAATCTAGTCATAACCGGGTAGTGGTCGCTTCCTATACTTCCTTTTTCATACACCCTCCATTCACATTTTGGGACCAGTCTGCTAGACATCAACGTAAGATCTAATACTGATTCTTTTCCATTTCTCATGTCTATTCTTGTCTTCCTACCATCGTTTAAACATACTAGGTTTCTATAATTTAACATGTCCTCTTTTATCTTACCATTATTATCCGTTTTATCTCCTCCCCACAACGCACTATGTGCATTGAAATCCCCACACCAAATGACATTCTCATGATCCTGGCCTTCAACCTTCTCTAGTTCACTATGTTCCAATTGTTTGCATGGATTATAAAAATTTATAACTACTATATTCTTCTTTTTTGCCCATACCTCCACCACTACATATTCCTGTTCCTTCCCTATCCCCATTATTCTGTATGGTACTCCTTTTTTAATAAAAGTTGCACACCCTCCCCCATTTCCTTGTTCTCTGTCTCGTCGGATACTAATGTAGTCATATAAAATAAAATCTAGCCTAGGTTTCAACCATGTTTCTTGAATACAAACTATATCTGATTTCTCATCTCTACGATCTATAAATTCCTTAAAATCCTGTCCATTTGCTATTAGACTTCTTGCATTCCATTGTAGAATTAGCATAACCATGTCAGGCCGATATAAAGGGAGGACCCAGGAGCAGAGACTTGATTCACAGTCTTTTTATTTTTTCAAAGATCTCTTTCCCAGAGTGAAAAAACAAGGCTATGAAACTTGACAAATTAACTCTCTATATTCTAAAGTGACTATCAAAGTAACAACTCAAAATCTACAAAAAAGCTCATAAAGGGAGAACACCTATCTAAGATACAAAGTACAACTAAAATCACTTTAACTGAAAACACTCCATAAGGGAGGAAAAACAATCTGACAAAGTACAAAACAATGGCTATGATAAGGTAACAAAACTATCAAATTTACAAAACAAAAATACTCTTAAAGAGACATATCGACTTACGAATTGCGATGACAAAGACTATGGCTTGGAATCAGAATGCTCGTGATATCGGTCAACAGACTAAGACACACTGGCACAAGACAAGGGGAAACACAGACTATTTAACAAACTGAAGGAGGGGAAACAGGTGGAAACAATCAAGGTGGTGATGACAATCAGGACAATGGGAAACACCTGAAGGGAAGTGGGAAGCGACCTAACGTAAGGAGGGTAGGGTTTCAAAATAAAACAGGAAATAATACCAACACAGAAACAAGACATGACAACCAATAGGATCATCCCACACTTCTTCCTTCCTGACTTGGTTGCACACTGAGCCCATCTCGAATTTCTTCCCACTTTATCAATCAATCAATCAATCAAATTTTATTTGTATAAAGAGTACAGGGTATGACATCCTCTGACCTACACTCTCAAGGGCGAGGAAAAACTGCAAAAAAAACCCTTTTAACAGAGGAAAAAAACGCAGAAACCTCCAGGAGACACTCATGTGAGGGATCCCACTCCCAGGGATGGACAGAAGTGCAATGGATGCCACGTGTACACAACACATTAACAACATGCCTTATAATTATTAATTATACAAGTAGAATAATATAATATAATATAATATAATATAATATAATATGATATGATATGATATGATATGATATGATATGATATGATATGATATGATATGATATGATATAATAGTGGTAGTGGTAGTGGTGGTGGTGCGTTGAGTTTAAACCCACCATATCCAGATGCTGCACTGCTGCTTTTGTGATCATTTGAATTCTTTCTATGGCTGTTCCCGACTTTTCTTTCTGGATTGAATAAAGTGCAACGCTCCGACTGATGGTTTAAACGTTTATTTTGTTTCTTCTGCACGTCCAAGACCACCGTGAACACTGTAACAAACACACGGTGGCAAATACTTATCATCAAACCCGTCAGGTTGAATTTCTCAGCTACAACGTGCCACACAAGACAAAATACTCTCAACATAAATTTTACACACATACAAATGGTCCTACCGTGTGCCCCTTCAACCAGAAGGTCAGGAGCTGCCAGAAACCCATTCCTCCATATTTCTGCCCTTTTTCCTTCAGGTTAGCACATTAGCCTGCACACGCTGACCGACTATATAAAAACGAAAACTCACATATTCCTCAAAAGCATCGCGAGACTAAGCGATGACCCAAACGCTGACGTGGCCATATGACGTCACCAATCAAACAATTTTTACAATTTTACAATTTTAAGCATGCACATAATAAACAAAAAAAAAAACAATACACAAATATAATATGTGCATTAAAAGGTGGAATAAATTAATTCACACAAAAATATTTCAGCGTTCGCTACACTTTCTTTTTTTGACTTAATTTCAATTGTCGCATTTATCACTCCCGCTATAAAGATAACTAGATCTCTCTTTTTTCCCCATGCCTTTCTCTCCTTTTCTTTGACCATTTCCTGCCTCTGCTTCCACTGAGCAGCAGAAACAGTTTCCCTTCTTACATTTTTTAATTATACAAATAGAATAATATGATATGATATGATATGATATGATATGATATGATATGATATGATATGATATGATATGATATGATATGATATAATATAATATAATATAATATGATATGATATAATATAATATAATATAATATAATATAATAGTGGTAGTGGTAGTGGTGGTGGTGCGTTGAGTTTAAACCCACCATATCCAGATGCTGCACTGCTGCTTTTGTGATCATTTGAATTCTTTCTTTTTTTGACTTAATTTCAATTGTCGCATTTATCACTCCCGCTATAAAGATAACTAGATCTCTCTTTTTTCCCCAAGCCTTTCTCTCCTTTTCTTTGACCATTTCCTGCCTCTGCTTCCACTGAGCAGCAGAAACAGTTTCCCTTCTTACATTTTCTCCATTAACTTTCTTTAATGCATCTACCCTTTTAAGGGCTTCTGCATAAGACACTTTCTCCTTCATTTTAAGATTGTGAATTTCAGCTTCTCTTTTCATAACTTCACATCCCCAATATGCAGCGGTGTGTCTCCCACCACAGTTACAAAATTTTGGGCTTACACCCTCTGCACATTCTCCATATTCATGTCCTCCACCACACTTGGCACACCTTTTTGCTTTCTTACACACTTTTGCCACATGGCCAAACTTCTGACAATTAAAGCATCTCATTGGTTTCTGTGTGAATTCCCTGACTCTGTATCTCATGAATCCAAAATACAGCTCACTAGGAAGGTCTTTTGTACTGAATTGTATTAATACTGATTCAGTTTCTATCTTTTCAAATCCCCTAGTTAAACGTCTTTACCTTTAACTGCTCCACATCTTATTTTAAGATTTTTAAGCAGATCCTTTATGTCCACAGTTATAGGGATCCCATAGATCACCCCTTTGCTACCATATTCTCCCAGTTTAACTACCTTAGACACTACAGCTTTCCCAACAGACTGCACCTTTTGAGCTTTCCCACACTGTTCTTCTGAGCTGCATCCGATTAGCAAGTTTCCATCATTTAATACTCTAGCAAACCTTACTTCTCCAATCTGATTTTAAATTATTTTTGTGAGTTTTAATGGGTCCAGACATGTAACTCCTCCTTCCCATTCAAATCTTATAACCACATTAAACTGTCTTTCACTCTCTGACCCTTCATTCCTTATCCTCTTTGATCCCTTACCTACCCTCCCTGACATCCAACTACTATTCCCATCCTCCTCTCCCAAATCATGCTTATTCCAGCTATTATCTATTTGATCCCCTGCCATTGCTAAGAGTAAGGAATACTAGCGCGGGTATCGTGTACCGGACCTAACTAGGCCGTCGGCCGATACCCCCGCAGACTATTCCCCCCTCTAGCCCCACCTATTTTACTTCACAAGAGTTTGTTTCTCTTTCCTGGTTTTCTGCTTCACCAATCTCTATTTCTGCGTTAGTTCTCTCACTTAATAGCTAATCGTTAGTAAATCGCTCCACAAACAGCAGTCGCACTCCGATGACGTCAATCCCTCCTGACTGTCCAGCCGGCTACCACCTCCCCTGTCCACTTCCTTCATTATTATTATTTTGTGGGTATTTGGATTTTTATCGTAGATATATCGGATCATTCCTGAATTTAATTAGTTATTCATATTCACATCTTACCCATAACCTTAACCATCCAGGACCCTGAAGTTGTGGCGGTAACGCCGTCATTGAACAGCCTCGCGAGGTTCCGTGCGCTCTTGGGACCCGTAACCGTTACCGCACCGCTGACAGAGACGTCTCCTGTTCCTCCGAATCAAGTCATCTGTACCTGCTTTGAATGTCCTTTGATTTTTCAGCCAACAATCTCTTCACCGTGCCAAAATGTGAGTTTAAGATACGTCCATTCATGTTTGCTGTAGTAAGATGGTAATATTAGTTGTTTTATTTCATCTTATTTGACTTTTTCGGAGGACGGTTGGTGCCAGTCGCTTGTCATCTGCAGGATTAAGTACGGATATTAATGTATTAATGTCTTGATAAATTATTTTATGTGGATAATTATTACTTATTACTTAACTTGTGATTTTGTTTACTGTAAACTTGAAATGGCGCGCTTTTTTGTGTGTATCACTTCGGTAACGTTAGGTGTGCGCCGAGCCGCAAAGCATCAGCTAGCAGCAACAGTCGGGTTGGGTAACGTTACTGAACTCGGCACTTTTACAGGCACCGACCAAATTACGTCAGTACTACCAAGTACTGATTCACATTAGAACATTTGGTGCCAAATTCCGGTACTTAGTAGGTTGCAAGTACACAAGCGAGCGAGTTAGAGACAGATATTTGTGCAGGGGGAAGCTGAGGGAGCCAAATATAGATTTGGGTGTATAGCAGGGGGCTTAAACATTAAACGATTACTATACCTGCTGTGATGGCAACAGCCACACAGGGTGATGTAAATACACTCACTGCTCCATTTTTGTTGCATTTTTTTCTACACAGGTTAATTTTATTTGCGGCCAGCCACACCAAACAATTAGCAGTACACAATTTGCCAAGACACAGTTTCACAGTAGTGGAGTGCACACATTTTACAATGTAAGGTTCTGTAAAAGTTTGTTATATTAATAATTTCTTTCTTTGTCTTTGAGTTACCATGGTTGGGGGAGGACTCCTCCAGATAGAGCAAAAGGCAGGGCTAAGGGTGGAGCCATCTTAAATCTGGGGCCAAGCTCATCAGTCCGGACCATTTCCCGCTGTGTCATAGGGGGGATTTGGGTTCAGTTAGTTTGTTTTGTGTTTAATTTTAGTTGGCATCCATTTTGGTTTCCCCTTGTGTGTCATTTGGTTTGGCCAAGCCAGTATATATGGGTTCCTTTTGTGTCATTTTGGGGGGTCTGTTTGTTCTTGGGGGAGGACTCCCCCGGATAGAGCAAAAGGCAGGGCTAAGGGTGGAGCCATCTTAAATCTGGGGCCAAGCTCATCAGTCCGGACCATTTCCCGCTGTGTCATAGGGGGGATTTGGGTTCAGTTAGTTTGTTTTGTGTTTAATTTTAGTTGGCATCCATTTTGGTTTCCCCTTGTGTGTCATTTGGTTTGGCCAAGCCAGTATATATGGGTTCCTTTTGTGTCATTTTGGGGGGTCTGTTTGTTCTGTTAACTTTGCTGTTTCTTTGCTGTTTAATTCAGTATAGTTATCTTTTGTTGACCTCTTTTATAGGCCTGGATACTTTTCTTTTGTAACAAGTTTAATTTTGGGTGAATAAACCCCTACTTTTCAAATGTACTCATGTCTCCTCGTTGCTACACTGTGACACCTGCTCACTTCGGTGCTGTATTTATACCCCACACGTGTTCTTATTTTAAATACTTGACGCAGAGCCTTGCGTGGGTCGAAACATTGTGAGTCTAGTGCACCTGCGCACGTGCACGCACATGCACATGATCAAAATGTTTAGGTCATTGTTTTAATATGACACTTTTTTGTTCTTTTACAGGGTCACCGTAAGGAGGAGCCAGTGCTGTGGACAGGGTCGCATTCAAGAAAAAATGGCCAAAACCTTCTCCATTCAACGGCCTGAGGTGGTGAGACGTAGCCCAGCTGTCACTGAATTCAAAGAAAGATGGCCTGCTTTGTTTTGTGAAGCTGAGGTAAAAAATGGTAGATGTAGTAATGTTAATTTCTCCATTGAGAACTAACTATTTGTTTTCAGAATACATATATTGAGTACTGCTGGGATGGATCACATAAACAATAATCTTGAAATGCTTTTCTCTTAATGTTGAAATTGGAAGCTTACTGTGCCTCTTTTTACACAGCGGCAACAGCAGCTACACTATGTCTAGCTGCTGGTTTTAGGTTTTTAGGTCATATGTAAGTAATGGACGAAGTCTGAGGATGCTATGTAAGCGAGTTACAGGGGGCACCAGACAGACATGTCAGTATGTACAGTTTGCACTTGTTGAGATAATAATTGTAAAATTGTGCATTTTGTGACGGCCTCATGGCCTGACCTAAATTTTGATTGGTTGTCTGGGATCTCATCAAGAGAGATGGTCAACACCTGAGTTAGTGCGAAGGCTCATTGTTAAGAAGAGCTCTGAGCATTGAGGCTGTCTCTCTCTCCTGCTTGAGCTGCTGGGTTTGTTTGAGCTTTTGATTACTTATATTGGGTTTCACCTTACACTTACACACATTCTCACACAACCATACATTACAAACATTACTGATGAACTGGCATACACAGTTAATTTTGATGTAGTTTAAAAAATTTATGTTTGATCGTTTAAAGGCATGTGTGGTCTCCATCATTTTGTCATACCTCTGAGCCAGGTTGTGACAAAATGTGGGCTCGTCACATTGGAGTTTGGTAGTTTTTTGTGTTAATTTTGGATGGGGTATTGCACATAACTGTAGTGTTTTGTTAGTTTTGGAGGAACTTTATCAGTTTTTTTGTTTTTTTGCTTTTCTCTTATTTTGAGGCTCATCATTTTGAGGTGAACAAACTGTGATACACTGTTTGATATGGCAATATTTTAACTGGTGTTCTCCTCAGTTAGGCATATCAGCAGGCTCTACTAGAGGGTCTGTTGCATGGTGACTTTGTAGTGTGGCGGGGAAGGTGGTTAGAGCGGTTGTCTCAGGATCACGTCCAGGGTTTTTGGGGGGGTTGCGGTTTTGAATTGGAGCCCAAACGCACAAAGGACAATCTGAAGAGTATCATCAAAGTTAATTTGCAAGAATATAGTGTGCTGATGGCTAAAGGTGGTATGACTGGTGTAAGTATTTCTGGGACTGGCTTGACATTTGAACAGCAGAAAGAATTGCTACTTTTGAAATTGGATCATGAAAAAGAATTGGAAAAAAATAAATACAAAAAGGAACAGATGAAATTGGATTTGGAACTACAAAAATTGGCATTAATTAAGGAAGGAATAATTTCTGCATCTGCCTTGAATGGGCAAACCACTGGTTCGCATTTTGATGTTGCCAGTAATTTTAAATTGTGCCAAAGTTTAATGAGAATAATGTTGAAACCTTCTTCTGTTTGTTTGAACGTATTGCTGATTCCAGATCTTGCCCTGATGAGGAACAAACATTGATGTTGCAGTGTGTCTTTACAGGTAAAGCTCAGTGCAGAATAGACTTCCTATCTTCTAAGGACAGTAAAGATTACAGTGTGGTGAAATCATCTGTCTTGAAGGCTTATGAGTTAGTTCCTGAGGCCTATCGTCAGCGCTTTAGGAGCTGGCGAAAGACTGGTAAACAAACACATGTGGAGTTTGCATGGGTTACACATTTCAATCGCTGGTGTTCTTCATCTGGGGTAAAAACATTTGATAAATTGTGTGATTTAGTAGAACAATTCTAGAACAATTTAAACAATCTGTGCCTGATTACATTGCCACTTATATTAATGAGCACAAAGTCACCTGTCCTAATGAGGCTGCAGTGTTGGGCGATGAATATGTGTTAACACACAAACGCATGTTTGGTGAGCGATGTAGCCAAGATAAATATCAGAAAACAGGAAATTTTTCCCCAAAATTTGATCAACCACCTATTGGAAAAGGTGATCCAAATATGTGTAATAATTGCCATCAAAAGGGTCACTGTAAAAAGGAATGTCTTTTGTTAAAAGAGAGAATGAAAGCAGGCCATGTGAAGTCAGCTGGTTTGGCTACAACTATTCTTACTCCCAATTTTGGAGATAATGAAAATCTGGTAGCTCCATTTCAAATGTAAGTTAAACACATAGAAACCTCTGAAATTGATGAGGGTTATTCCCCATTCATGTCTGATGGGTTTGCCAGGCTAAGTGGAGATGATAAAAAGGTTCCAGTCAAAATACTGAGGGACTCAGGAGCTTTATGCACATTTGTGAGGCAGGCAATTTTGCCCTTTTCGCCATGTTCAGATACAGGGGGCTGTATTCCGGTCAGAGGGATGGGTTTGACAACTCTTTTTGTGCCTATACATAAAATGTTCTTGTCATGTAAACTGATACAGAGGGAGGTTGAAGTTGGTGTTCGCCCTCAACTGCCAGTGGAAGGAGTTGACATCATTCTGGGAAATGACCTGGCGGGACATCGGCTATGGCCAGACGATGTAGAATTTGATAGCCTACAACAGATGTCTAACCAACAAAGTAAGACAGTTGATGCTTCCTTGTCATCTCAAGAAATCCCTGAAACCGAGCAAGCAGTTTTAGCAGCTTGTACTGCGGAAACAAAGGGGCTTAGTGAATCGGAACCAGCAGTCACGCTCTGTGCTGTGACTCGTTCAAAGACTGCTGCGCTAACTGATATGAGAGAAAACTCTTGTGATGTAAAGAAATTTGCATTGTCACTGCCGCCTGATCTTTGTGTTTCTCATTCAGAGCTGGTGAAAGAACAAAAAGCGGACCAGTCTCTGAAGGATGTGTATGATCTGGTTTTGGCTACAATGCAGGTAGGAAAGGTGAAGCAAGGGTATTTCCTTTTGGATGACGTCTTGGTTAGGAGGTGGGCTCCTTATGGTGAGACATTCACACTTATTGCACAGAGCTAAAAGCAGATTGGGAGGAGGGTTTGCCATGGCTCTTGTTGGCAGCGAGGGAGGTTGTTCAAGAGAGTACAGGATTTAGTCCTAATGAGCTAGTTTTTGCCCATACTGTCCGTGGTCCTTTGTCTCTGGTGCATGATCAGTGGAGGTTAACTGATCCTCCACAGAATTTGATTACCTATGTTAATGGGTCTAGGCAGAGAGTCTATGAGGCTGGGGAATTAGCCAAACAGAAATTACAGGTTTCTCAGAAAAAAATGAAAAGACTCTTTGACCGTAAGGTAGAGCAATGAAAATTTAGTCCAGGTGACCAGGTTCTGGTTCTTCTGCCACTGTTGGAGTCACCTTTTCAGGCAAAATCTTTTGGTCCCTGTCATGTAGTCCATCAGGTTTCCAAACAAAACTACCTTTATTGAAATACCAAATAAAAGAAAATCATCTAAAATATGCCATATTAATCTGCTCAAGCCTTACCATGTGCGGGCCCTTTCGGGTGAGGATAACCAAAGTTATCCAGCTCTGATGGTAAATGATTGCATGTCAATGTTTGAGGAGGAAGAGGTTTTAGCGGGTGATGGAGTTTTGCAACCTCGGCTAAAAAATTCAGAAACTCTTGAAAAATTGTATAAAATACTTGGTCATTTGGACGAAAGTAAATGTAAACAGCTGGTTTACCCAAAGTTACCCAGGTCTGTTCTGATAATCCTACTCGCACTCATGTAATTGATCATGATGTTGATGTGGGAGACGCTAAGCGTGAATTTGCAAAGGCTACAGTAACCTATTTGGGTAAGGTTGTGGGACAGGGAAAAGTCCGTCCCATTTTTTTTTTCCTGCAGGAAATGCTTCTGAATGCTGAAAGCTGCGCTGAAAATGCAGCGAAACTCTGCTGAACAAATAGTAAACATGAGCGAAAGACAGCTGAAGGTCTGCTGTGTCACTGTATTACTGTGGGTTGTATATGTCTTCCACTACTGCAGGTGGCAGAAGCGGGTCTTATCTGTGTTGGACACAGTGGCATCCCCTGGTAGCATGCTAATGCTAGCACTAGCTAGCATATGCCATATTAATCTGCTCAAGCCTTACCATGTGCGGGCCCTTTCGGGTGAGGATACCCAAAGTTATCCAGCTCTGATGGTAAATGATTGCATGTCAATGTTTGAGGAGGAAGAGGTTTTAGCGGGTGATGGAGTTTTGCAACCTCCGCTAAAAAATTCAGAAACTCTTGAAAAATTGTATAAAATACTTGGTCATTTGGACGAAAGTAAATGTAAACAGCTGGTTTACCCAAAGTTACCCAGGTCTGTTCTGATAATCCTACTCGCACTCATGTAATTGATCATGATGTTGATGTGGGAGACGCTAAGCGTGAATTTGCAAAGGCTACAGTAACCTATTTGGGTAAGGTTGTGGGACAGGGAAAAGTCCGTCCCATTTTTTTTTTCCTGCAGGAAATGCTTCTGAATGCTGAAAGCTGCGCTGAAAATGCAGCGAAACTCTGCTGAACAAATAGTAAACATGAGCGAAAGACAGCTGAAGGTCTGCTGTGTCACTGTATTACTGTGGGTTGTATATGTCTTCCACTACTGCAGGTGGCAGAAGCGGGTCTTATCTGTGTTGGACACAGTGGCATCCCCTGGTAGCATGCTAATGCTAGCACTAGCTAGCCAAGTTCTTATAATCAGCAGAATGATTATAAGATTAAGGCTCACCATTGCAGAGGTTCTATAAACAGAGGTTATTGGTGGAAAAATCTACTACTAATTTAGTACTGTAATGTACTGCATTAGTAGCAGATTTGTTTACAACTGTAATTGAAACAAATTGTACCTTATGTAGCAGCTGACATTTTTGTTCAGCATTTGAATTAAGTATAATATTTAAGCAAAGTGTGAAGGCACAATGACAGACAAGTGAGGATCAGTTTCTCTGTAATGCTCCAATGCTACCATTTGGTGGTAGAAAATATGAGACTGAAACTTAACTTCCATGTATTTCCAATGGGCAGAAATATTGTACAAATAATGTTTTCTGTACGGCCACACCGTTTAAAACTTGGAAAAGATTTCACCAACTTTTATTCCCCCAAGGCTGAAGAGTAAGTTGACCAAGTGTGAAGATGTTACCATTAAATGTGTACGAGGTGTTCGATAATAAGCGAGGTGTGGAAACAAACTGCCGTTTCCAACCACCAGCAGATGGCGCTATGGGGGAGTGCCACTATGACAATATGTACGTGTTCAGGCCGGGTCAAATGTCCACCCTATGACGTTTGGTCAGGATCGGACAATGTTTGCAGAAGTTATAAGTGACTTTGTGTTTTGCGGCGAACACCAAGTTTGAGGCGTCGCCATGGCCACACCCTTCAGAAGTTGGAAAAACTTTTGCCAACTTTTATTCCCCCATGGCTGAAGAGTAACCTGACCAAGAGTGAGGCCGTTACCATTAAATTTGTAGGAGGTGTTCGATTATATGCGAGGTGTGGAAACAAACTTCAGTTTCCAACCACCTGCAGGTGGCGCTATGGCTTTGACTTTGAGTTTTGTGGCAAACACTGGTGAGTCGCCCAACTTTGAGAAGGCGCCATGGCCACACCGCTCAGAAGTTGGAAAAACTTTCGCCAACTTTCAATCCCCCATGTCTGAAGAGTAACCTGGCCAAGTTTCATGCCGTTAGCATTAAATCTGTAGGAGGAGATAAATCATATATAATATGAGAAATCATATAATACTACTACTAATAATAATAGTAATATTAATAATAATAATAATAAGAAGAAGAACTCCTTCAGAAACAACTGTGCCTTCGCTGTTCCAGCTCGGGCCCGAATAATAATAATAATAACTCCTTCAGAAACAATAGGGCCTTCGTTACTCCAGGTCGGGCCCTAATAATAATAATAATAACTCCTTCAGAAACAATAGGGCCTTCGCTGTTCCAGCCTGCTGTACGAAGTACAGCAGGAAAAGCTTCTATTATTCTGTATATTTATTCGACTTATTAATATTTAAACATATTATTATTTTTCTGACAAAAGTTCGCCGCGTAACTACAACCTATATCAAAACGACTGGACTTATCGGGAATCACGGGCTATGACTTTTGGTAACGATGCGCGTGACGGTTTTCACGTAAATCGGGAAAAACGCGATGGGAGACCAAGATAGAAATAAATTAAAAACGAAGGTGAGCGAGAGCAAATAAAGGCTTAAGTTTGAGGCCTCGTAGCGTCGCGATACCTCAACCTAGAAACTTGGTTAAAACGGAATGGAAAACGGAGACACAGAATTTTTGTGATATGTGAAACGGTTTTTAAACAATCTTTGTTTAAAAAAAGGGGGGATTTTCCCGTCTTTTGGCCGTTTTTACGTGTGTGTATGGCGCGGACTTGAGCGCATGCTGCCCAGCTAGAGTGCCACATTCTCCTCACTGTGGCTTATATACTGTGTCTCCATGAGGACATGCAGTCTTCACTCTCTGGTTGGACCAATGGGACACAAACTCACACTAATGCACAGTGTCAGCACACTCACTCACTCACTCACACTCACACACACACACACACACACACACACACACACACACACTGCGGGTTATATATTATGGCTATACAGGGAGTCCTCGAGTTACGTTGGTCGCGAATTACGTTGTTTTCGTAGTTACGACAATCTCCCGTGAACTTCCTTGTTTCGCTTTAAGCTGTTTGCCCCGTAAATACGTCAGACTTCACACGGGAAGTAGTTGTCGGCGGAAGTAAACATCGTCACGTGTTGCTACAGTGGATGCCATTTTGGGGTGTTTTGCTCCATTCATCATGGCTCCCAAGAGAAAGGCACTATGTCCAGATGAAGCTGGTCCAGTTTCCTCATCAGCTGGGTCATCGATTCAGACCAGGGAGACTTGACCTGCGGCGAAGCCAGTGACAAGACAAGCTGGCCTGAGTACTGCGTGACAGACTGGTCTGGTATTAACATGTTATATAATAATAATAATAATAATAATAACAACGATAATAATAATAATAATAATAATAATAATAATAATAATAATAATAATAATAATAATAAAATAATAATGATAATAATAATAATAATAATAATAATAGTAGTAATAATAATAACAATAACAATAACAATAATAATAATAATAATAGTAATAATATGAATATGAATATGAATATGAATATGAGAGTGAGTATATTGTTAATAATCATAGAATGAGTAATAATGAGAAGAAGAAGAATGAAAATTGCACTTTTTTTCAATGTTACAAAGAAACATAAATCAAGAATAATACAAACAGATAAAAGAACATGAGTGAAGTGGGTAATAAAAAAGATCATTCGAATGAACAAGTAAACTACATAATACAAAAATACCAGTGCGGATGGATTGATTCAATAATTGTCACTGCAATTTTGCAAAACTGGTGAATGTTTAGTACAATTATTCATCCAAATCCCACTCAAACAAACGTTTTATCCATAAAACACAAAGCACTTTACAAAGTTGGAGGTGACAAACAACTCAACAGCAGAAAAGACACTGCCTCATTCAATCCCATCAAACACATACATGACTGAACTGAAACACATTTTTAATCCGACTTTCAAAATGAAATTACAGTTAAAAATAGTCCCAGTATCTGGTTGCCATCCGACTTATCTTCTATGTCAGGCTACGTAGCGTCTGTGCTAAAGTGAAACAGGAGTTACAGGCAAACCCAGAAAAGGGACTCTTGTGAAGTGCAGATGCTCCAGCAGAGGCCTGTGCTGCAGCCGCACATGGAAATGCGATCTCCTCAGGGGTGAACGAGCAGAGTGGGAGGGGTCCCGGCATGTGTGCCATGATGGTATTCCCTGCACCGGCCTTCCACTACTCCCCTGACACACAGTGTGTATAAATAGACCATCTTTACGCAGACCGGGGCTGCGTCACAGGAGCTGGAGGTCCAGCCTCATAAATCAGCAGGATACACCTCAGTTCACCAAAGCATAAATTAACATAGCTGTTCTGCAATCTGACCAGAGGAGATGTATTACTGTGTGTGTCTGTGTGTGTGCGTGTGTGTGTGTGTGTGTGTGTTGCGATATACTCGTCAACAACATCACTACAGGAAAAAAAATTCAAACTTTTAGTGATAATATATTTCTCAAGAAAATTGAAGTGAAGGATGACGATGGAGCTGTCATCTTAATGAAAGTGTTTTCCAAATGGCATTCTGCAAAGGCCTCAGGCTCTGGAGTCAAAGGAGTCAAGTTATAGGATACTGCTACTCTTTGAATCCAGTCCAGGCCTCACTGCTTTGCACAAATGTAGATGCATATGACTGCAAACAAACGACTGAGATTCCAGCATGTGATCAGCCCCAACAACTCCAGGCGTCAAAATACCTCCTGGAGATGAAGAAACAGACAGACACCTCTGTGTGTCGTCACAGACGGCGATGTTCTTAATGTTGACTGACAGCTTAATTAAAAAAAAAAAAAGACCCTCACACACAGTTAAAAAAAAAAGAAAGAAAAAAAGCCCAGGGGGGAACCATCGCCAGCCAGCATCAAAAAGCACAAGAACAAGAAAACCATTAATTTGTTTCCTGGAATAAAACATAATAAGCGTAACCGAGCCCCTGATTGCTCCCAGTCACAACTCAACCCCGTCGTTTTTTCCATTTCTGACATTACGCCTCTTAACACACAATCGTCTCATTGATGGGACTCGTTAGTTAATGTTCTGATGGGAAGCCCCCGCTATGTTTTCGACCAATCGGAAGAGCTTACATAAACCGGCTGTGTCTGTGCACTGAGCCACGTTGGTCGGACTAAACATAGCTTTAAAAAAAAAAAACATTTTAATTTTTACGTCATTATGGCAGACGTCAGCTGTTTCGTCTTTATAACTGTTTATTAACACATGCTCCAAATCATGACGCAGTACATTAGAACAATACTGCAAATCATATTATTATATTATAATAATAATATAACATGATGAAGAACTAAAGGTCCATTCAGGCTTCTGACCACCCAGGGTCAGCTGACTGGCACTGAGGGAGAGTGGCTTTTTCCCCCTGCAATCCCAGAGGAATGACCTAAATCTGGCCAATCCCCTGCTGACCTCTGAGGCCGGAGGGGTCACCAGGGGTCACTGAGAGGAAAAAATAAAGCTCTACTTTATTCGCCACTCCGCCCTGCTTCCTGCACGACAATGACCGGGGGAATGTAAAAGGGCCGACGCTGGATCTTTAGGTTGAGACAGCTCAATCCCCCGTGTCTGCCCGACATATTAACACACCGCTCCATCACGTAAACACACAAGACTGATCAATCTCGAGAAGACAGGTACCAGACATAACCAACCTGATGTTCTCCAAATCTCCAGTGATGTTCGGGAGGAACGTAGTACCAACACAACAACTAAAAAGTAAAAAGTATTATAAAAAAAAAGTGCATTATTTAAACACAGGCAAATGCAAATGTCAAAAACAGGCGGCCCATTCTTGCACACGCTGAAGCCAAATCCGACACACACACACACACACACGCGCATACACACACACACACTGTGTCTTTTCAGTGACATCCCCACAAGGTGCCAGTTAGGAATGTGGGCACTTCTACTTAGAACGAGACAAATTCCAGAAAAGGCTTGACGCTCAAGTGAGACACTACCCTTGATTCATCCCGTCGGGCCTTTCCCCTCGATCCGGGCCCTGGCGATTGTGCGCAGGCCTCACACCATGGCAACTGAGCTGGTATGAGTCAGTCCTTTAGATAGATGCATTAGTGTTATCTTCTCTGGACAAACGAAATGTGAGCCCACTATAACTTTATCGGCACAAATTGGCCACATTGAGAAGCCCGACACCCACACACACACACACACACACACACACACACACAGTGGCTTTGACATGGAAATGAGGAGTTAAGTGTGTGAGCTCCGGGCTCGGTGCCTGGGCCGCGCCACCCACAGAGAGTGCCAGAGATCACCATGGAGGTTTCCAAATGTGGCGGCCGGTCATGCGAAAGGGCAACGGCTACCTGGCTACTCGGAGGAATAAATTACACGAGTATCACGCTGCAACGCAAGACGGCAACTGAGCAACACAGCAATGTGAGCGGCGCGGGGGAGACGGGTGAAGAGATGTTTATTTTTAGGGGCATGGAGTCAGTGCAGAGCTCAATGACGCGAGCAGGGTGGAGTGGAAATGTTATGCATACAGTGCCCTCATATGGTTCATGCTGACAACTACAGCTAGGTATGAATTTGTCCATGACCTCCTGGAACCCAAGAAAAATAAATGTCATCAAATTTCCTACCTTCTTGGTCAAAGAAACATCTTACATGTAATGTTTTGTTTTTTAAAAACTTTTTTAAAATCATTTATTACTATTTTATTATTTATGTATTTATTTTAAAAAGGGAGTTCCCAGCACGCCACCCTGTCACATGACATGTCCCCACAAAGCCCAGGATGTCCTCTTCAGATGACAGCAGGATTTAACTGAGTTTCTGGACTGGTATATGAACGTTTCAATGCGACACAAAAAGACGTGGGCGTGAATGAAAACAAATAAAGTTTCTCCGTGACGTAAACCAACTTTTGTTCTTTCCAGTGTGTTGAACTCAAAGACAGTGATGCCCACGTTGTGGTGACAGCAGAGCGTGGCGATGGCGATGGCGGTGGCGGCGGTGCTGGTGGTTGGACAACATGTGAGGCGCTGACCTAGCCGTCCTTTGATAATATTTACAACAGGCTCCCCAGATTCCCTGCATTCTTCCACTCTTCTCCAAAACAACCTATTCAGAGGCGGGTGTCACTCTGCACTGCGCGTAAAGCTGGCATTACCTCAACGTCGCTCTCAAGCAACACACACACACACACACAACCACACACACACACACACACACACACACACACACAGGAGCTAATCTCCACCAGCCGCTCACTCCACGCTGTGCACACAGGCGCTATTATCAGCAGACTGTTTGGGAAAAGCATGACAGTTATGTGTGGTTGGACGTGTTCCTCCCGGCTGTAACGGGAATCGCGCTTTAACGGATTTAATAAATGTCTGTGCGAGACTGTAAATGGGCAGTAAAAGTCATGGGAGAGGGGTCAGGGGATGGTTACGACCAAGGTCAGGGTAGGGTCAGTGTGAGAGAGGAGAGTGAAATGTGCCTTGACTTGTTGAGGGGAAGGGAGCCGTTGGTAATGGAAGGCCCGGTCGGCTCTGTCAAAACACTGCTGCCTGCTGAGGGAGTGGAGGGAAAGCAGAAGCTGTTTGCATTCCTCCTGGATCTGGGCTTCAGCAGTGCAACAGGCGAAGTCGGTGTACTCCTACACACTCACACAGCTATGCATTATCTCACGCTTTCATGATGTCGGCTGCAGGAAGCGCGCGGATATGGAGCTTTATCCTTACATGGATCCAAAGCGGCGCTGGAGACGAACAACGCCACCTCAAATCAGTTTTCCTCAGACGCCTGCTCATTTATTCCACAAATCTTACCTCTCCCCCTTCCCTCTGTTAGGCTTCTTTAAAAAAAAAAAAAATCTTATAACCAGCCCATGTGAGTTTAACACATGTAAAATATGGCTGACATGGTTTGTATGGGTGTAACAACATCTAAATTCACCGTTTTACAGAGATATTTCACACATGTAGCATTTTGACATTTTGCATATGATGTTGATGTTATATGTTATATTGATGTTATATGATGTTATATTGTTTTATGATATGTGTGATATGATGCATTTTTTAACAATAACAAATGTGAAAAAAATTGTCTATATATATATATATATATATATATATATATATATATATACTGTATATCATGATGGGGCATGTTTCATTATTGTGTATGATTTTAAATAGAAGAAACACACAACACACCTCCTTAATGCCTGTCTCCCCATCTGCTTCACAACCGTTGTCGCAGGTTGTGTCGTCAGCCTCTCTCACAGCGCATCTCCTCCTCTGTCTCCCTTTCCCGTTTCGTCTACATCTGTAGTCGACACGCAGCTCTCGGCTCCGTGGCGAATCCGGAAACACGTGGTCGCCGTCATCATCGTCGTCACCTTCGCCGTGACTCTCCTCCTCTTCCTCCGGTGAAGAATCTCCATCATCGGAGCTCCCGTTGGCGAACGCACGGCCGTCCGCTCCAGCCAGGCATGCGTCGTCAGAGAAGGTGATAGAGCTCGGCTTGTGCTTCACAATACGTGGGAGGTCGAGGCCTGAATGATGGACAGGTGTGGGGACGGTGAGGGGAGCAGTGGCGTCCGGGCTGAGGACGCCGCACGTGTCCCCTGGATGTTGAACAAAGCCATTTGACACTGGCTCTAGATTCTGGATTTCTGGATTTACACATGCACAGTTCACCTCTACTGTGCCACCAGGGTCACCGTGAACCACCTGGCCTGACTGGCCCTCTGTGACCCGAACAGGAAGTGGGAGGTCGACCCAGCAGTCTTCGTTTGAGCTCGGCGACGTAAACACAACGCTAGTTTCATGAAACTGAGCTGAGGCCAGTGGACCCAGGACCAGAGGCTCTTCCCCGGGGAGGACGGACGCAGGTCTCGGATCCTCGCCGTGATCTGGATCCAACAGCTCGCAGCAGCTCTGGGCTTCAGGTAGACCGCCATCCTCTCCCTGGCCTGGTGAAAACGCCCCCTGCAGGGCAACTGTCAACTGACACTGCTTTTCCTCCGCATTCACCACCGGTGGCGTTTCCATCGTTGTTTTCCTCTACAGTTTCTCATAATTCAAAACATAAATCCACAGGTGCTGGTGCTTGAGGTGTCTGACGGCCATTCTCAGGACGCGTGCTGAAAAAGCACGGCGGGGAAATCTGAAACAAACAGAAAAGACACGTCACAAGAACACGACAACAACACAGAGATGAGCACAGCAGAGCACCGACAGTGAAGTTCATACATACTCTGATTCAGATTCTGTGTCCTCTGGTTATATCTAAGCGGCATCATGATACCAGAGATGAGTGTTCACCTTCTACGCGCAGCTCTGAAACGCTCTCTGTGCCACCGAGCCATGAGTTTGCAGTGAAAATCAACATCTGGATCAGGCTGCGCTGTTCAAGTCTGGATCTGTTTCACACACAATCGTGGTGACATCACCGCACAGAGGAATCTGACTGCTCTCCGCCAGCCGGTGATTTACTACGCGCTGCACCTTTCATCAGGACAGAAGACGTCCCCGGCCCACTGTGGTTAGCGTCGCACGCGCCCCTTCATTAGGCCCGCCTTTAAAACCCATGTCGGACAGGTCGGGGACGTCCGACGCGCACAAGCAACAACAAACAAAAGTGCGTTGTTGTGGCGACAGATTGTCATCGCCACCTTGTTCGACCACAAAACATTTATGTCAGAGAACATTTTGAGATGGAATAAGAGATATTCAAATGTAACATATTGACTTCACATCAAAACACTTGATTGTGCAGTTGGAAGTCCTCATATTATTCTATTATTATTACTGCATGTTTGTAATTGTGCACACATGGGTTTCTGGTGTTTCTGTGAGAAAGCTACAATTGGTCAAATCGTCAATGTGGCCTTCAGACAACACACACACATAAACACACATTTAACACATTCTGGGGCTTCGGGCAGAGACATCAACCTCACACAAGGACACAAATGACCTGAGACGAGACTGGCACAACAGAAAACTGCATTCAAACAGTGTACGTGTATCCATACAACAACTTTACACAGAAAGGTAAACTAACGCAGAACAGATCCCTACAGGGTGAATGTGACACCAGTGTACAGGAATCCACTCCCTTATAGAAACACTATGCAAAGCAGGTCTCATTATTCTCAGCTGAATGCAGAGCAGATTTAAATGAAGGGAAGAAGTCACAGAGAGTAAATGGAATTGGGGGGGGGGCGGGGGGGGGGGGTGGCAAGNNGGGGGGGGGGGGGGGGGTGTTGACTGGCAAGACTACAACTCATTCAAGGGAAGTTTTGGCAGGAGGGTCTTCTCACGCAGGAACAACCAAACTGTGTAACCTTCACAACTCAATCGTCGGGAGGCGTCATCCGATTCCCCGTGACCTTGAGTCAGATCCACAGGAAAAGGGTTAAAAAAAAAAAAAAAGAGGAAAAAAAAGCAGAAGACTCACCTGATCAGTGGAGGACGTCCTGTCTGTGTTGTCCAAACAGAGCCACTGAGACCGTGGCAAAACAGTGACAGCCAGGCTGGTTCCTGTGGGAGCAGCCCCTCGCACAGCCACGCTTATGTCCCCATAGGCCTATTCTGCTAAAAGGCAAGCTCGTCATCACAGACACACACACACACACCCCCATGTGCACACATGCACGCGCGCACACACACACACACACACACTGCCCTCGTGTGTCCCCGGGGGCCTGCACGAGTGTTTTCAGGCAGCAGTGACTGAACCATTCAGAATATGCGTAAGAGAAAGACGTGTACTCGTCAGGAGATGGAAAGGGGAGGAGAAAGGAGAACGGGGGTGGTGTTGATGATGCGGGGCAGGGGGGGGGGGCTGCAGTGGTTGGCACTGTAAAAAGACCAAGGTGAAATAGTTGTGTTTTTTTTCATAGTACTCACAAACAGGCTGCGCAGGACGTCTGACTTCAGCAGCAGCAACGAGACGAAGTGCAGCTTTGAGGTCTGAGGAATGCTTTCAAAGAGAAAGAAGTGTACTCGTCAGGAGATGGAAAGGGGAGGAGAAAGGAGAACGGGGGTGGTGTTGATGATGCGGGGCAGGGGGGGGGGGGGGGGGGGGGGGGGGGGGGGGGGCTGCAGTGGTTGGCACTGTAAAAAGACCAAGGTGAAATAGTTGTGTTTTTTTTCATAGTACTCACAAACAGGCTGCGCAGGACGTCTGACTTCAGCAGCAGCAACGAGACGAAGTGCAGCTTTGAGGTCTGAGGAATGCTTTCAAGTCCGAGGCACCATGATTTACTGAGGAACCCTGAGGAACCCCGAGGAACCCTGAGGAACCCTGCACATAGATGCAGATGAGACGTTCATGAGAGGAGCTGGTGATGAAGCTTCATTAGACAGCATAGATATATATATATGTGTGTGTGTGTAAGAACAATGCTGGTTAGGATTGTGCATCATGGCTAATTTGTGTCAAGGTGTGTGTGTGTGTGTGTGGGGGATTGGGGGGTTCAAGTCCTGGGGGTCACGTTATGATTCAAGTCCTAACCTGAAGGATGCTCACGCCGCATTGAGTCTGACAGCAGACTAATTAACATGCTTTTTTTATCAATCACATGATAACAGGAAAGAACAGTGATTCAGCCTCATTAAAGAATGTGTGTGTGTGTGTGTGTGTGTGTGTGGGGGGGGGGGGGGGGTGTGTGTGGGGGGGGGGGGGTGAGTAAATGAGTAAAAGTGAGAGAGGAGCAGGGAGAGTGAACATGAGAGCAGCATGTCTGAGCATTAGCTTCTTCATTGGCTAAGAATGTGTTGTTGATGCTGCTCCCTGGTTCTCTGATAAGACAGGATGGAAACTGTCATTACCTTCATAACATATCTGTTTATCACAGCCACAAACATCCTCTGACTCAGTCTGACCTCTGGTCGGGGGGGGGGGGGGTGAATGAGTGCTGCCTAACTCATTCATAAAATACTTTCACATCTGCCTGTGGCTGTATTTCCCTCTGTGCAAAGACGGTCAGCGCGTCCATAAGTTATAAAAAAAATAAAATAAATAAAAACACAGGAAACAACAAATGAAAAAAATGTAAAACGACCTGAGTAGAAAACATTCTGACGCGTGTCGGGCCACTGTTTGACCAGTGAGATAAGGTACGACTGCAAACTAACAGTTTCTCAATCTTTGGTCATTCCTGATGACATTCCTGATGACATTCCTGATGACATTCCTGATGTCCTTGTTCTGCAATCTGTGTTTACATTTCCCCTGTTTATCAGCGGGTGCATGGAAAGGTAGCTGATCCAAACCTGATTTTGAAATGTCCCTGGGGACAGATGGATAAGGTGAGGGTGGCTGGAGCACGTGGCAGAAAGCATGTCGTGTTCTTGGCTTTATTCCGTCTGCGAATGGAAACAAAGGTGTGCGGATGCATGAGAATGAGAGGGAATGACCGGTGAAAAAAAAACACCAGGTTTGACTTATCGAACAGCAGTGTTTTCTCTGAATGGTGGAGATGAAGAGTTCAAGGCCAGGGAGTGAGAACAGTTTGGCTCAAACACAGCTGGACCTTCTGCTCCTGGTCCTGATGGAAACCAACAGAAATGGAGACTTGTTTTATTTTTTTATTTTTCTTCCTGTCGCCAAGGGAGGAGGGTGAGAATTATAAAGTCATCGCTCTGGCCAATTGTCTGCACTTTAATTAAATTGCCGCAAGAGGAAAAGTCAAAAAAATCCTGAAATTGAAAATTGGGTGAATATAATGATGGTGATGATGAAGCTACATTATAATACTAACCAAGTAATTCCATTACAATACACTAATCTATGACATTCTAATAGTGTGGCTGAATGGACACAGTCTATGTGTAGATAACCAATAACCTATAGTCATCAACCTATATATATGTATGTGTATGTGTATGTGTATGTATGGATTATGTCTTTGGAAGAATTCATATTTACTTAGACATCAAAACCATTTGTATTTAACACCAGGTCAATTTCCACAACAGTCTAGTTGTTGAAATGAAAAACGTACATCCCAACTAAATCTACAGTCTTTATATCTACAGCGTTTACATCTACAGTCACAGAGCTGTGTTGAATCCATCTGCTTCCTGCTACAGATCCCTGTTATGACAACTATGTAAAGCCCCCCCCCCCCCCCCCCCCCCCCCCCCCCCCACCCCCACCCAGACCCCCCCCCCGCAAGACTTAAACCAATGAGTGTATGAGGATATCAGAGTTTGGTTTTGTCTGATTTCCAGTGAGATAAGAATGATGAAGAATGATGAATCTCTCTGTCCGGTCTCTGTTCTCTTCACCTGGAGGAGTGGAAGAGACTGATAAAGACAGGGTTCATGAACTGTTCACTGAAGAACTGCAACACCTGAGGGCACAAAACAAATTACGCATCTCAAGCCAGGCGTGAAATATTCACTACTTCATCTTCCATGTTACACAATTAGCATAATAATCCATCCATTAAATACATGTGTTTCTATTATGGATCCTCCGCTGCCTTGTTATTGTTTTTGACTCGATGACAAATGGCAGTTTAACACATGACATACTGATGCAAGCTTGTGCAAGGTGTTCCAAGGTGGATCAGCCCATGTGAGCAGAGGTTGTGTACACGCCGCCATCTGATACACTGCAAAAACTACTCATCAGACCGAGTCACAGCACGTTAATCAGTGATCAGAGTGACTAACTTCTACAAACCGTCATTAAATATCTTCAAGCGCAAGTTCAAGTTCCTCTTTGGTTCATTCGTTTCGGAATAAAATACTGTTAGGTGACAGGTCTAAAGTTATATTAAATTTATAATTTCACTCAAAACTGTGTAACTGCATGTGCAACCATGGTTCACAGCTGGCGGGAATATTTTACAGTGCGCGAGGAGAGACACATTGTGCGCGTTCCTTATCATCCGTATCAACGCGGCTGTCGAGATGCAGCAGACGTGCTGAAGTGCCTGTGGTCTTTACATGGCACACACACACATACACACACACACACACACACACAGAGCGACTGGAGTAACGGGAGCCAGCTGTGTTGCTGAAACATGTGATCGTATTGCCACAGGTTTTGCCTCCCAGCAACACAACTTGTTATTGCCACACAGAACAAGAGTGAGTCTGTTAAGGCAGCAGAGATTGACAGCATAGACAATAATTTTGTTTTTTTTTTTTCATTGATCCTGTAAGACTGATAATATGCACGCGGTGCTGTGTTAATATCTTAAACTGTGTGTGTGTAAACACCACCAGAAAACATTCCAACAATACCACAGTCTGACTCCACAGTATCTGTGCAGCGGTTCGCCCCCCCCCCCCCCCCCCCCCCCCCCCCCCCCCCCACGCCCCACCCCCCCCCCCCCCGTGCAGATTCCCAGCATACCACACCAACATGGGCAGATGTTCTGCATTATCACTTTCCTGAGGAGCTGATCAAATCATCACAGGGTCGTTGTGTGTGTGTGTGCAAAGAGAATGGCCTCCAACCATTCGGGTTGTGTGGTGCATTGTGAAGGTGTGCGTTATACTGTAACCACAGTGCGACACTTCAGCAAAAGGATCATGGGGGAATGTATCTTATCTCACAATAAAGTATAGGTCACTATATATTAAAGCAACAGTTGTATTGTGTGAACAGGTGTGTAAGAGTAAACAACTTTTCTGGGCTGGAAAAAAAAAGATTTCAAAAAAAAATTTAAACTGAGGTTTCATCTTAATTAAACCACTGTGATATTATCATATTCAGTATATTAAGACCTCCCCCCCGTGGACTTGAATGCATTAGGATCGCAGCTGTTCCTGTAACACTACATTACCACTTTCTAACAACACACTGCGGGCGGCACCAGCTGTTTATCGCACAACAGCCACACAGCGAGATGCCAACATTTCATGCACAGCTGTCAGGGCATTCCCATGTAATGAGGGATGATAGAGAGCAAAAAAAAAAAAAAAAAAAAAGGAAAGGTGTCATTTCCAGGGATAACCAGAGGGGACGCGCGAAAACATGAATTAAAATTATGATAAATCACACTGCTGCACAGAGGCTTCACAGTTTGTAACCCGGCATGATTATAGGAAGGCCCAGGTACATGAGGGGGGAATAGGTTTGGCCTTTTTTATGTGATGGGGGGTGGGATTGTTGCTCACACACACATAAACACACACACACACACACATAGTGAGAGAGAAGGTACAAATTAATTCACTCCCAACAACAACCCCTGTCTTCACCTGCTGCAACACGCTCTGCCATCCCTCGCAATCAACCTCCGAATTCCTTCCGCTCTGAGTTGTAACGCGGGGGGGTCGGGTGGGGGGGGGGGGGGGGGCCCCGTGTGGGGGGGGGGCGGGGGGGGAGCCCCGTGTTGTGATTGGGATGTTGTGTAAATGACAGATGCGTTTGAATCCAACCGTCTGTTGCAGACACGACACCACCCACTCCCCTGCTGGGCTCTGACAGCGAACACGTCTCCTTTCCAAGAACTTCAAAACACATGCCAAGATGACAGGGCTATTCAGAGATGATGGGGCTGCTCATGTGGTTAAACACACATTGCGTGCAGAAAAAAACATCGATCCCAACCATGTGTGAATCAAAAAACATAGAATAAGGACCCAGGTGTCCTTTCAGCCGTGTCTACGTGCAGCTTCTCTTTAGGTTGAGCAAACATCAACGCTACCTTCTGAGGAGGGAAAGAACACGGTGATCCCTGAAATCATGGGACTACGGTTTATGACAACGCGTTGGAAAACTATGCTCAAAGGTCTGTCTTTAATTTGACATTTCACAACAATGCAAGAATTGAAAATCAGATCAAAGGTGAGCAGCTGTCAGCTTCTTCTTCTTCTTCTTCTCCTCGCACACAGCGATGCACAGCTGTGAGGCCTTGAAAACAGCTGCCCTGAAGCAGACTGCTGCTCCCTCACCGCTGACACTCAGCTACCATTACTCTGTACTGTAAACATACAGCACGTCTGCATCACGTTTTCTCACTTAATCATGATTTAAAAAAAAAAAAATTCTGTACCTCACGACAATAATGGAAGATCAGTTATTTCTGTGATGGTTTATACAACGATAACATGTTTCATAATCTATCTATCTATCTATCTATCTATCTATCTATCTATCTATCTATCTATCTATCTATCTATCTATCTATCTATCTATCTATCTATCTATCTATCTATCTATCTATCTATCTATCTATCTATCTATCTATCTATCTATAGCATTTGAAAAAGGGGGAGCCTCCTCTTCTCCTCCCTCTCTCCCTGCTCCACTCAGTAATTGATTTACCCCTCTAATCTCCACTGCACCTGGGGCGCTCTTGCCTTTTTTTCTTATCTGTATCTGAGCACATGAGTCTATCCCAGCGTGCACACGCACACACACACACACACACACACACACTCTCTCTCTCGCTCTCTTTCTCCCATGAGAACGCAGCAGCCCAGCGTATGGCAGACGGTGCCTTGAGCTGCCTGCCAGTGATGTTAAACAGACAGATGGAGACGCATAAACCAGACACAATACTGATTTCATCACAGCGATAAGAAAACGGGTGTCAAACTATAGCAACCAAACATTCGTCTTCCTGAGTCCTGTCAAAATGCTGTACATTATGAAACTAAGCCTTCCACAGTCCAGAGTCCTCTGTCACTTTCCACAGAAACACATCTCTCAGGACCTGGGTCTTGACATGGTTTCCATGTGTGACACCAGAAACAACCCTCTGTCCATGTGAGGAACCACCTCAGTCAACGCCACACACACACTTCAGCTGAACCAGGAGGACAGAGACAGTGACAGCTGCAGAGGAGGACAGAGGAGCAGTCTACAGATAAAGAGGCAAAGTAATATCCTCTCATTTTGTTTACATGTAAATACACAAGAGAGGATGAGCAATTTGCAACATGTTGAACGATGAAAAGTCAATGTGTTTGATCATTTGATGAATCAAAGAGGAAAAAGGTGAGCGTTCAGACTGCAACGAGCTTCACCGTGCAAGAAGATCAGTGCACATGCATCAAGAAAACGTTATAACATTCTGCTGTCGTGACCCTGACGATGATGTGATGATGAAGACAGAAAAAGATGTGTGTTAAAAACTCACCATCATCACCAAAGGGCTCTGGTCGCAAAGCAATCGCAATGACAACACACATCATTTACCTATTTATTACTAGATTATTACTACTGTTTTTTTACATGACCAAATCAAATAAAAACATGATTTTTGGATTTCCCTTTAGATATATTGGAATGTTTTTCTAACGTATTCTTCACACTCTGATGATATGATGTTTACTTATGATTATGTAAAATAATCACCTATGCAGACCTTTATTCTTTATTATCATTAAAAATCATTTAACATTGAACGGGTCCATCAATAACCAGTAAACTGATAAAGTTGTTATTGATGAAGATGCTGCACATTTGCAACTTTCACTTCCAAACACCAGATGGCGATAATAAACCATGGCACCGACTACGCGTCATTTCCACTCCACGGCAGAAGGGGGCAGCATTGGAGCTGGAAAAACACTCTCACTTCAACATCCGTCAACAATCAGGACACCGGCTCACCCACACCGCGCAGCCGGTTCCGCCGCTGCAAACGATAATAACGTGCCGTGGTGTCTGTTTTGTGTTATATGTCGTCATATGAATGAACATTAGTCAAGGGAATGACGTGCATCCATGAAATATTGCGCTTGAGCGCGTGCGTAAAAGTCGGACCGCGGTTTGGAGCGGCGCTCACCTCCTGCAGACGTCTCCACGCACAAACAGTAAGAACGCACATAAAGTCAACACACGTGTTTTCCTGAACATTACAAAGGTAGCTGGTCTAAAGCGGAAGTGACAGTGTGTGTCCCCCGCCCCCTCACCTGGCAGGTGACACGCGACTCCTGTGGCCTCCCAGTGGTTCATCACAGCGGATACGTGTGCGACCTCCCACCGGAACACAGGTTCCCGATGGGAAAGTTCCCACGTGTGCTCCACTTTCTAATCAAAGACCACGTGATATCGGAGAAACAGGTGAGCGAGTCATCGATAGCGAACACTCAATGACGTCATTTGTTTTTATAGTTTTTGGTTGGACAAAAATATTTAAAGATTTATTTTAAAGATTCCCCCCCCCCCCCAGATGAACTGATCAGTCAATAAGAATAAACTAATAAAAGACAGTAATTGATTGTGAAGTGAACAATTATCAATGAATTTTTTTCGATTTTATGTAAATTTGTATAACAGCAAACATACAAAGATAACAAACATGGCTGAAAGTAATAATAACAAATAGACAAATAAATGAAAAAGAATTAATGGTGAAGAAATTACTACTGTACGAGAAGTTTGTATTAGTCTTAATGTTCTTCTTCAGGTGTGGGTTCCTGAAATTGCCTCCAAGGATTTACTGAGCTGCGTGCACACTGAGGAATACTTGACCAACTTCATCCAGGGGAAGATCACGGAGCAGGACCAAAGGAGGACGGGCTTCTGCTGGAGTGAGGGCATCGTGAGACGCTGTCGATATGAAACAGGTGAGGAGGAGACAGTGGTGGCACAGGTAGCATCACACCTGGACACTCCAGAGAGATGACCCCATAAGAGCTGGTCACTTTGTCTCTTGTTGTCAGGTGGGACTGTTCTCGCTGCTGAAATAGCCCTGCAGAGGGGCCTGGCCTGCAGTACGGCCGGAGGAACCCATCACGCTTTCCCGAGCTACGGTTCAGGCTTTTGTCTCCTCAATGACCTGGCAGTCGCAGCTAAACACCTGATGGGCAGCTCTTCAGCCAAGAGGAAGGTCCTGATTGTGGATCTGGATGTGCATCAGGTGGAGTATACTCACATCTGCGTCAACACCTTTTCTGACCAGGAATGAAAACGTCATCTTTTGCATCCAACAGGGCGACGGCACAGCTTTTATATTTAAAGAGGAGCCGTGTGTGTTCACGTTCTCGGTGCACTGTGGGAAAAACTTCCCGCTGCGTAAGCAGCGCAGTGACCTTGATGTCAGCGTAGATGACGGGATGGAGGACAAGGAGTACCTCTCCACAGGCACGTTGACACAGGCTTTAATAATACATGTTTCAGTCAGTGTTTCAGACTGAACAGGAATGATTTCTACAACAGTGGAAGCTCATCTCCCCTGGCTGCTGGAGACGTTTCGTCCAGACCTGGTCCTGTATGACGCAGGAGTTGACCCTCATTGGGAAGATGAACTCGGGAGGCTGCGTCTGACTGACCGAGGTGAGTGATTTTATTGTTTTGACTCGTGATCCTCTCGACCCACGAATCATTTCTACATTCTGTTTTTTGTATGATTGAATTTCCTAGGGCTGTATCAGAGAGATGTGTACGTGATGACGACTGCGGCGAGGCGAGGCGTTCCCGTAGCTGCTGTCATTGGAGGAGGATATTCAAGAGACATAGACAAACTGGCTCTGAGACACTCCATCGTCCACAGGGCTGCAACTCAGGTTAGAAAGAAAAACACAATTTAAACCTAAATATGTGTCGGTGCAATAAACAAAATTTCACTATACTGGTGATGCACATGAGTAACTGTTACATTCATGTTTTTCATATTTCAGGTTTGGAAGGAGTGTGGATTTTAAAACCCTCATCCCATCAGTCAACTCCGATCTTTTATAACTGGGAAATTAAAAAACTGTTTTATTATGTATGTGTGTACATATATATAGTTAGTATATTAAATTATACTCTGTATTTGTGTTATTTAACTCTGTGCTTCGTTAAGTGCCGCGCTACCTAATTGTGGTAAAACATATAGATAAACACACTCATGAATGAAAATATTTAATGACGAAAATTCAGAATTCAAAAGACACTTACAACAGGTCAAAGACGACAAATACGGTACAAACACAAACACAGTCGCTCCACACCTCCTCCACTGATAAAGTCCTGCACTGTCCGTGGCACAATTAATACAGATAATCAGCATCCTTCAAGTTTCAACTCCCCCTCGTCCTCGTCTGACATCAAGCAGCGACATGTTTGTGCTACAGTGCAATATTTATTCACAGTATGGGAGGCAGTCGAGTCGCTGAAACATCAGTGGCACATTCAGCTTGTTACAGGACAACGCACAACACAGATATTCAATGTCAAACATCAAGCGCGAATACACGTTTGGGTAAAACACCTGGAGAATAAAACACAACAAGCAGACGACACAAATGTTTTGGAAGATATTCTGCACTACTTTGAGCTGATGTCACTGACTCATGGTGCTTATGGTATATTACAGATGAGCAGTTTACACAAGCCCCTACACGGTGTACAGAACAAACGCTAGCGGCAAGTTTAACTAAAAATAAAACAAATATAAACTCATTGAAATGAGTGCATTTAAGGCCCTGTGTGCAGGATGTGTCAACAAAAAAAAAGTATCAAATTAAAATGCAGATTGTTTTGGTTTTATGACCTTAGAATGAGCTGGGATGAACTGAACGAGCAGGTTCTCGACCTGAGAGGTGGGGAACCTCCAACCTGCAGGTGAAAGTCGTGTTTACAAAAAGTAATTAAAAAAAAAACATTTAAAAGAACATCCTTCTTGGAGAATGAACAACACATTTAGTGTGATGTCATTGTTGACATGCACCATGGGACTGGATGCAGAACGTTGTGCTTTACCAAACTTTTCTTTTGTTGTTGTTGAATTAAAAGTCAAACCGCTGTGCCTAGTTTTCCAGGGACATACTCCCAGATATGTATGAGACATTCCGATACACCATATATATTTTCCTTCTTGGAAAGAAGACAAACCTGTCCCGGTGAGTGTGCAGAAACCCCTTCAGGCAGTTGGTAAGACGTTCCAGGACATAAGAAGTAAACAAAAGGAACTGAACATACTCGCTGTGCTGCAGCATTAGTATCACCATCATCATCATGCATCACTGTCTGCATGGATTCACATATGTAAATCTGCTTGTGCGCCAAGGTTGTTATCAAAATTGCAACGGCCATTGAAGGGAAAATGGTTCCCCACCCCCGCTGCAGTGTCATCAAATCGCCTTTGAGAAAGAGAAAAACAGTGCATCTACATGTCGACTGCAGAGAACCTCCTTTTAAACAGTTAAAACTTTGGTGATAAAATGAAAAGTTAGAGGCAGTAAACAGGGAGCGCATGGCGGATAAATGGATACTGCTTGTTGGTTCGTAGTACGGAAGAAGAATAAATACTTTCAAAAACATGGTATAGAATACAGTTACAGCCATCGCTGAACACTGGCATCCTCTGTGCAAACTCATTAATGACATCATCTAAAATATATATTCACTTGGTTTCCACGGTTACCTACCTTAAAAATAAACAAATAAATAAAGAACAAAATAAAAAAATTCAAACGGTGCGATTCTTTGCTAAAAATCGGAGGCAGAGTTGATGCAAAGTAAAACCAAAAGGGGTTAAGATCAGATCTTCCACAGCTGGACCCTCTCTGCCACCACGCACCAGTTGGCATGATCAAAGTAGCTGTGTGTGACATGGAGCTCCTCAACGTGGTTCTCGATCAGCTCCGCCAGCTCTCCCTCCCTGAAGACGTGGTAGTACCTGAGGCAGGGGCCTCCCACCTGTCCCTCGCTCCCCTCAGGACTCGGCGTGCTTCCCTGACGCTGCTCGCCTCCTGGTGGACCTCCTTCACCGTCGCCTCCAGGCGGCTTCAGGTGCTCCTTCTGGAAAGGCACCAGATCCGGCAGGGCCAGAGAGCTGCATTCCTGGGATAACGCCACCGAGACGCTCCGGTTCTCTGCGCAGTTGTCGATGGGGGTGTTATTGTCGCCTCCATCATTTTCTCCCCTGTGCAGATTTGTGACCGAGTCGAAGACGTCCTCCTCTGATCCGATCACAGACGGGGGAGAGAAGAAGCTGGACACCTGCTTGATGAGGCCCCGCCCCCTCCCGCCCCGGCCTCCCTTGCTCCCCTCGTTTTCGCCTGTGGGTGACGACAAAGTGCTCAGGTCTCTGGAGGTCGAGCGGGAGATGGCTAAACTTCCAAAGTCGAACACGGAATCCAGCGACCTCGAGAAGAACCACAGCCTCTGGGTCCTTTGCCGCGGCGTTCCGCAGGTCATGTCCTCTTCGTCGGTGACGGAGAATGTGCTTCTAACCTTCCTGTGCTTTTCGCTGTTGTCCATGGCTTCGCTGACGCTCTGCGTGGTGGCCCTCCTTCTGGCCCGCTCCCCGTTGAAGACTGACTGGGAATGAGGGTTCGGGTTCCAGGGGACGAAAATGTCCTGCTTCTCAAACTTGCGGCGTTTCTGCTCCATGGCCCACACGTAGATCATAATGCGTCCGCCCACTCGCAGGGTGCGAGCCATCTCCCTTATTGCTCGGATACGCCTCTCTTTGGTGGACAAATGATGGATGACTAGGACAGAAATATTCATATTGTTTTTAGTTGAAAGCAGGACGGTGAGTAGGCATTAATTTAATTATCATGCGTCGCACTCACACAGTCAACAAACACAAGACGCACACTGTGTATGACACACAGGATTAATTAAAGGTGAATGTCCTCTTTGTTCCTAATGACAGTCTCTTATCGGAGGACACAGGGTAATGAATTATTACTCCCAGTTGGCATGGCAACGCACGCCCACCGTAAACTGATGTTTATCATTATTATGACTGCATTTACTTGGAGGCAAATGGCAGCTGGGTCAGTTGAGCTTCATGCATATGAACGGGGCGGTTTGTTATCAACCTCCCGTTAACCCTTTGTGTGTCACGTACCTGCGATGGAGAGCACGGCGTCGAAGCAGCCGTCTCTGTAAGGCAACTGCAGCCCGTCGCACATCTGGACCTCGTGTCCCTGGCTCCAGGCAAAGTCCACCAGGGGGCGGCACACATCGCACCCCAGCTTGAACACCTCCTTGTTGATGTGGAGATACTTGCCGTTGCCACAACCTTCAACACCAGTGACCACCGATTAAGAACGACTCTGTTTTTGTCTCGTTTCCAATCAATGTGTAATTAATGAGGCGACACCCACCGATGTCAGCGACGACGCTCCCCGGCTGCAGGTCGAGCAGGAACTGGCGTACTTTAGGCCAGGCTTTGTAGCGGCTGTCGTTGAAATAAGGGGCGATCTTGTCGTAGACACTGTGCACGTGTTCCCTCTCGAGCTGGCTGGCAGCCTCGTCCATCACGTCAGCGCAGGCTGCCTCCTGCAGCCGCCTCACATCATCACACCTGCAGGGGGCAAACACATCTGCTCACTTCTCTGCAAAACAGAAATCTGTCATATATGGTTAGGCATCAAGGCCATGATCAGTAACCCTTCTCACATAGGTGCTATCAATATACAGGTTTATTATTTATTTTTTATGTCAACACCATAACTGTGAAAAAAAAGGATGGGGATTATAGATTTTTCACATTCTTTTTTATAGTAACACAAAAAGGTCAACACATAAATCATGTTGACAATAAGTTACACAAACACCATCAGTATATTGAAGCATTTCAAAATAAAAGTGTCTATTCTAGGACTCACTTTCACCTAATGTGTCCATCAGTGTTCTGTGCAGTCTTTTCACTCTTTTCCTGGTAAATCTTCAATATTAATCTTCAGGGATGCATTACAGAATATCAGACGGCGAATTTGGGGATTATATAATTGTGATGTTTGTGTCATGTCTGGTTTTCACAGCTCCCTCTGCAGTCATCTCACTTTATTAGGATGCGGCCCACAGCTCCTGCAGTGCTGCCGCAGCTCCCGCACGCGCACAAAGAGTTTTCCCCGCGTTCTATCCATGGACAAAAGCATCGTAAAAAAAAAGTCAATATGCAGAGTTCTTTTCTGATTTGAAAAGAACGCTCTGTTTGCTTCTGAACGCGAACCAAAAACACACGTGTGGCTCAATCTCCACCACATGCTCACCACGAGATCTTAACAGCAGATGGTAAAGATAAAAATGGTCACAAAACCCAGAGAATCCATCAGATTAGTAGTGATTTTAACATAAGGTCATAAGACTTCAGACCTGATTTCACCCAAAAACCTATAACTGGTGAGGTCACCACATGCTTTTTTAAAAAAAATTGCTAATTTTTTGAAAAAAATATAGTTTGGTAGAAATAATCTGGATTTATTATCTTCTCTCAACTCAGGTCCTCTAATGAAACTTCTGAAGACGTCAGCAGATTGTAATTAACCAGACACAGACCTCGTCGACAGAAGATGTGAGCTGTCACTTTCTTCTCCAGCCGTCAACATCCGACTCGTAGCATCATTAACACTCACATGCTGCACCATCAGCGCACTGTTGTGTTACATCTGCACGTCTCTGTGAAATCACTGACAACACATCTACGTCGACACGGAGAAGACTTTCTCTTTGGAATCACTATGTGATGGATGAACGCTGTCGGAGCCGAGACAGGCATCACACCTCACTGCCATCACTTCACAAATATAACACAATTTTAACAAACGAACCAGCACATAGTGTCGAGAAAGTTGTCGCCATTTGTGATTACATTGATTTCGATGAACTTATGTAACTTAATTATTATTTGTAGATTTAGAAATCATGTATTTAGGCTGTCCACTTGTCTATTTGTCCTGTCTTAGTCACTCTACTACTTGACAATCTGCTTTTCTTTTATTTTACTGTGTATGTGAGGAAATTCTTCGCAACCTAATGAACCGTGTAATAGCACGGAGCACTTTGCTGATGTTAACCAGAGGGCAGGCTATCAGACGCTTCCCCTCCATCGCTCCTCCAAGACATTAAACTCATGTCCTTGAACATAACATTCGCCGGTCGCCGCTGTGCAGAGGATGCGCAGCGCGTTTCCCACAGAATGACAACAACAGTCAAAACCCAGCTGCGTTTCATGAAATGCAAACACTTCTCTGTGCAAACTGATGGTTAGTCAGATTGGAACAACAGGCTTAGTCTGTAGACTCCTCCACTGGTAAATACCGTGATATGTGTGTGTGTATGTGTGTGTGTGCATTATCGCAGCACCTTCCTGGACCTCCTAATGGAGCTCCATCATCTGCATCATTCCGGCCAAGCGGAAGGAAAACACACCTTATGTAACTGTGCTGTGGTTCGGCCTCATTCAGTATTGTCTTTGCTCATTTCTGCCTGACTTACCCCCCCTCTGGCAGTCCTCAGCCGACATTATGTAACCAGCAGCTGGGGACGCTCACAGCACAGCCTCCAACTGAGGATGGAGACATGTCCAACGTATGGGCCGTCCACTCGGTGAAGACAAAATTTGTGTGTGCATATTACTTCCCTGACTACTATCTATCGATTTGGATCACAACAGGATCACATGAGCCGCGGTTCACAACACCCCTTGTTGTTATTCTGCACGTGCAGCATGTGACTTTGGACTGGTGATGCTGAGGATGCTGAGGATGCTGAGGACAGGGTCAGACCTGAGCAGAGCTGTGATGAGGTTGGTGGTGAGGCAGGGCTGCAGAGTCATTCTGCCTGCTGCCATGAGCACTCACAGGCAGCCACAGAGAACAGGTTTTACCCATCAGCCTGTGCCAGCAGTTCCTGACCTAACATCAACATGTGGTGAGAAGCTGTTTGCTAAACTTAGACTCCCTGCTCTGCTGCGAGGGACATAATGAACTGACGGGTCCAGACACAAACTCACCTCAGTCCAACACAATCACAAATATTCAGCCTAACTCAGTCCAACACGGTGCAAACAAATCAATCCACAACACAACCACAGCCCCGACCTTTATCCGCACCCCTGTTTATTATGCAATTAAAGTTTGGTCAGTTGATAGATACAAATGTAATTAAGCACGGTTTATTTAATTTGATTTAATTTGTATTTTATTTTTTCCCGGATCGATGTGTAATTCAGGCTCCACGCGGCGATGACGAGGAGCCGTGTCAATATTTGCACGTCCTCCCTGCTCCGCCGAAAAACACAAAGCAACAACTCACCGTGCAATTATCCGCCCCTGAGCTCCTGTCCTCAGGTCGCCGGAGGGAAACTTCCCCCTCTGCGCACGCGACTCATCCTCAACATCGATCCGCCATGGGGGGGTTAGGGTGGCACGCGCTCGACGCAGGCGGCACCGCGCGCGCGACAAGGTGAGGACGGCAGGGGGATGTACCTGGCGAGGGGAGGACGCCAGCAGCGGAGCCGCCGCGAGACTGGGTCACATCCACAGCACGCTGAGTCCCTCACCTGTCAAGGTGGGACAAAACGTCCGGAGGCACTTCCGGTGAGGTTTGTCAAAATTAAAGTAGCGAGAACGAGACCCGACCACTCCATCCAGGGGCGTGAAATATTTACATTGACTGTAATATTTCACACAGTAATGCTTTTTAGTACAGCTACATGCAATATTATTTACTTACTTAATAACCGTGTAATCAGTAGTCGACGTTTGATACTTTTATTTTGAAGGAAAAAAAGGTTATTCGTTGTTATTGTGGCCGACTTGACTCTGATTAGTCGTTGGCGTGTGGAGGGGGATGACATGCTGTGGTTGTCATTGGCTGTCGGGCTCACGTGATGACCACAACAGCGTGAGGTGTAATCGAGAGAGAGAGAGAGAGAGAGAGAGAGAGAGAGAGAGAGAGAGAGACCTCATGTACTAGAGTCACGTCTGGGGAAACATAAATGACCTTTATTAACCTATAGGGTCAGAGGCTGATATTTTTCCATGAGATATAATTTACCAATGTACCAAATAGCCCACATAATCATGACTATGTCTGAGCCATGTTTTATGAAAACCAAAATAATGCACAAAAGCAGAGGTACTATTCCCTCTCTCTATGGAATAAAGCATCTGCAGTGTCTCCCAGCATTCCCTGTTCATCCCGATCCTCCTCTTGCACAGACATAAGTAAAACGGGGGCTATAAAACTGCAGTAAGTGCATGTAAACATCTGAGTTCCGTATCATTATGCATTGCTTAATGGTGTGGTAATTAGCACACATTAGTCTGTCGTGTCTCGTCCTCTCGCCTCCCATTTGGATGTCAGCGGTTCTCATCTGCCTCCCTCCCTCCCTTTATCTCTTTTATTTATTTATTTTTGGTTGTTTTTGTCGACGGCTAACGGCTCATCACTGCTATTCAGGGAGCACAAAGCCCTCATCACGTCTCCCTGGCTTTCCATTTCCTCCCTGCTGCAGTTCTGCTTCAACTCCCTCTCACCTGGGAAGAGCGCAGCACAAACAAACCCTCAGGTGAGCTTTAGCATCTGATAAACAACAGTGACCTCGTTGACCTCCTCTCTTTTTTTTTCCGCCACTGTTCATTAAGTTCAATCAGCGATTCATTCTGCATAGGCACAGTCTGAATCATAGACGTTTGCGCCTCAAGGACCCTCATCAGCCCCCAGTCTGAAGCCTGGCAGTGTTTTTATGCAGCTGCAAATGTTCCTCCAGAGGAAGAAATACCTCACTGACTTTACTGTCTTTTATAGGCTTCTTCAGCGCCTTGCTTGTGTAATTCGGTGTAGTTTGTCATATTTATTGCTCCACGGTAACAGGATTTATTTTTCGGATTCTGTTTCACTGCAGAGGTCACAAACAGAGACTTTTCCTCCAGGGAATACAATTTATGACTTTTCCTGTTCCTCACATCCTGTTGTGGGAAACCAGCAGGCTCTTGTGCCTTTGTTGTACAAATTACAGTTGGCTGGTGTAGCTGGGCGGTTTATGGAATGAAGGAGGCCTAGTGTTGGTAAAGTAAGATAAGCAGTGGAAATCTGAAATTCACACAGACCACCAGCATGTCCATGTTGAGCCAAAGTGCTGTAAAATGGAAATAATCTCATGTTCCGGTGGAAATGAGCTGTACGTTTTCCAGAGCAGCTGATGTCACCGGTGTCATTGTTCAGCGCTCCCGCCTGCGTTCAGTCCTCGGCTTTAACAAGAACGGGAGTGTCGAACAGCTCCGGGATTTTAAAGGTCAAAGCTTTTACTGTAAAGATCATGCTGATAATGTAAGATTTTTTTTTTAGTAGTTTTTTTTTTCATTCATCTACTTTGGAAATTTCCAATAAATGGATTTCACAGATTCCTCCCTACATTATATTCTCTTTGGGAATATGGTGCATTAAAACCTTGACACAAACAGTCTGATTATTAAAGCTGTTCTCGGAATGTTCAATTGATCGGGTTGTAGCTGCCTGCATGATACGCCGTATGTATACTGCATAAAAGATGTGAAAGCCATTATGTCTTTAACCGCTGCCTGCACATAGGTACTTCGTTCTCGGTCAAGGTCAGTGTCATGCTTATAAAACTAAAACGCCAAGCACGATGCTGTGGAATGAGTAACAATTCACACTGCGGTCGTGTGTCGGAAATATGACAGTCAACCTTGAAACACCACGGAGAGAATTCATTTCATGAAGGCAGCATGTGACTGTCAGAACTCTGCGATGTGAGAACTGTGTCACAGTGTAACAGTGACAAACCCAGTTCACAGTCGTCAAGCGGAGCGTGCTGCTCGAGTCTGTCACGAGGGAAGATGCCAAAAAATAAAAAATATCATGGACTGAAAGAATAACATTAACTACAGCCTTACAAATGAACCAAACTATAAGAACCATTTGTTAATTTCCCTAATTAGCATTTACTCCAGGGCTGCTTTGACAAGATGCTTGCTTCTCATCAATATCCACATATGTGCTATTTTTGAACTTTAAGCTGTGGGGTCTGCTGCATAATGTGAAGCAGAATATAGAGGAGCTAACCCAGATCTGTCACCTGAAGCTCCAGAGAAAACTATACATGAACCAAACCCCACAGGGAACAATGAATACTAGTATCCAATGTGGTGCAAAATCCTATTTCAGCCAGGTGAATCTCAACGTGTAGATATTCAACCTGGCTGGATCCGAATTTTCTGCTTGGAGACATAACAATCCCCGTCCAGACAACTCGTGACTAATGTCAATAAAACGGTATGTCTCTGTGCTGCTTTAATGAACACTAGAGGGACTACAAAGGCAAAATGTTATTTCCTGTGAGATGCAATCATGAATTCAATCCCAGACTCCTCCAGACGTAATGTTATTCTGCTGAGGATCCCAGCAGTGATAACGTCCCCATACATTGGACAAAATACAACTTTACTTGTTTTTCACCACTAAGATCATAACTCAAAAATACAGAAACAGTCCAACTGTTATATTATTAATAAATAAAGGCAAAAAGAACTAAAAATGCGGCTCAACTAATATTTTATGTGAAAGAGGGAAATTTTGCAAAATGCTATTTAAAAACTGACAACACCAACAAAAAACTTCTTAGAAACTTTAATAGAAATTTACATTCAACAGCGTCCATGTAAAAACTATGAAACTTGTGGTTTGCAAGAGCAAAACATTCCCGCTGTTGCTCCGCAGATTCCTGGGAATTAGATGTCACCAAAAACTATGTGAACAAGCAACTGGCAATCAATTAAATTAACATGAATTATTTCAATGCAGTAACATGTTACAAACCCCCCCAAAATATTAAAATATCAACAGTCAACTATAAATTCCAAAAATAACTCAAATTTACCTCTTCTTAGAAAAGACACTGGACATAATAATTTAATATATAGTAAAATATATTTCCCCCCCTTACAGAAATTTATTTCAGATGTAGTTGTGTCTTGAGGTCATGTAGAAAACAGCAATCAAACATTATAGGTTACAAAATGTACTGCTGGTCTTGGAAAGTTACATTAACTAACGGAGATCTCTGTTGCTCCTCCAGGTTTTTGGCTGCTGTGGTGGATGCCTGTGGGTCACGTGAGGTGGTTCTTGTGAACTCATGACTATGTCGACAGATACGGGAGAGGAGAAGCGATCCAGCATCTTTGCGATCTTCTCTTGGCTAACTCCATGCTTGTTCCTCCTTGAAGGCAAACAAGTTAGGAAACAGAGCTTAACATAAATCCGCAGCAGCATGTGTATAACATGATTATTAAGAATCCATACTTTTCGAGCTCATAAGGATCCAACTTCCAGCTGGTATTAGGTTCACAAAAGTCCACTTTGTAGCCACTCTCCAAGGCCTGTGAAGAAGTCAAACATTTTCATGAAGATCTACAAAAGGGGAGTAAAACACTAACTAAACAAAGTCATACTGTTATTTAGTTTTATTTATATTTAACACCATCACCTACCATTTTGACATATGGCTTCATTTCCCAGGCTTGAATGTTTGTGTTGTCGATAATAATTGGAGACCGGCCATTGCGCATAGCATCTTCAGCTGAAAGTGGATTAAACATCAAAAATAGATTGAAACACGTTGTGGCAGCAAAATAAAACACAAAATGTATTTCAATAAATAGTTTTATGAACATAAAAACATATGAAGATGTCTGAAAACATTACTAGAAAGGCAACAGTGAAAAGAATATTGTCACGGAAGTCTGAAAGAAATATGTGGATTTATAGCTGAAGCAATAGGCAATACCTTATTCTGACATAGAAATAACTTAACTGTAGGCATTTAAGGAGACAATACCTCTGGCCTGGTTCCATTCATGTGCCACTCCAAGAAGGCTTAGTTCATAGCGGTATTCATTCATGTAAGCAAAGTAGTCGTCTGTGCTCAGTATTAGCCCATTGGGACGAGTAAAGAGCAGCTCCCTGTGAGAGATCGGGCTCACATGTAAAACTAACGTAAAAAATTCCGGCTTCAATTTACTAACAAGATATACCCATTTAAGTGAGTAAGTTTACACATACTGTACATACCTGGCCAGTGTCGACTTCCCAGATCCTGGCAATCCTCTCATCAGGATCAGCACCAAGGATGAATCGTATGCCTGAGTGTTTTCAGGGGGCCGGCAGTGATCACTTTGCTCCCAGAATCTATTTTCTGGAATGAAACCACGTTGCCTGTTATAATCATCAAACGGAGACCTTTGCTCTTCTATAGCTCCAAACCGTCCAATCTCTCCTTTATTTGAGAATGCATCACGACGTTCATCCCAGTCAAAACGATGAGGCTTATGTCCATAACAGTCCTGAGTGCGGGGAATGTAAACATTCGGAGATAGAAACCTAGACGATGCTGGAAAAGACGCTGGTGGGTTTTGAGGGTGTGGGAATGCAAATGAAGGTGGTGGGTGATGGTATGGGGGTCTGAATAGTCTTGTTGGTCCGTTTAGTGGTTGTGGAGAATGCCACTGGTTTTGATAAGATTCAGCTCTATCTGAGGTCAGGTCCATGGCTGGCCTTGGCCTTCCTGTGTGGTACGGCCCATTTTGATACCAGTGTGGCCATGACTGTTTCTGTCCACTGCTCTTCCAGCAGCCCTCTGTTTTTGCAGATTTGCCTGCAGTTCCAGTTTTCTCCTGGCTCACATCCCGAGTCTGCTCGCTGTCAGACGTTGTAGGAGGTGTGGGTGGTTGAATAAAAGCATCCTCTTGTTTCCCAGAGTAACCATAAGCCCCTTTAGGTGTATCGACCTCCTCAAGCTCCTTGTAGAACTCGCTCAACGTGTCCTCGACGTCAGGCTTTATTGACGTTTTCTCTGGAGGAAATGCTGGGCCAATGAAAGTGGTGCTGGTGAGTCCGACCTCCTTTAACACACGCTCCCTCTCACTGCTGCCCGGACTGTTCACAATGTTTCTGAGTGAGTCACCACCACTATCTGCGGTGTCTTCACCCACACAAGGGCTTTTCAGGGATTCAGTATGAGACATCTGAATGAAAACAGAGTGAATTACAGTTAATATGCTAACCTACTGTTTAAGCAATACAAACTAAGAAATGCAACAACAGTGCTGGGTGAGGCACATTTGTGGTCACAAATTCAGTTCAAATGTGAATTAATAAATCTGTATGTGTATACGCACATTCTCTTTAAGGTTATAGAATTAAACGAAAACCGAAACTAGCGGTGGTATGTTGGCTAATGTCAGTACACGGGATATACCGAAGACAAAACGATGTAAAGTTAAATAGATTATAACAGCGACGATTAAAACAGAATGTAAATTACGCTTTTCATGAAAGCTTACCGTAAAAACCAAACATGTTTTTGGAAAAGGGGAAATACACTAGTAAAAAAAAAAAACACCCGGCACATGTCAACGTTCTAGAAGCTCTGTTTACGGAAGCGCTTCAAATTCCGGGCTGGTCACAACATGTCATGAGCGCGTTGGCGCCACCAGCTGGTCTGGAGCGGGCACCAGCTGCTGTGTGGCCTATTGACAGTCGATACAGCTGTTCCGATATATAATGCAGGACCATCTGATATATCATGGTGTATATTCATAATGTGTATATATCATTAAAATGAATATTTTAATATACAGGTTTGCAGTACTAAAACATTTAATCACTAGTTCAATTCACTTGACTATGTTGTTTTCAAAGTCAACCAAAATGCCTTTTTAAAATGTTCCAAAATGTGTTATTATACAACTGATTGGGCAATGATACTGATCAGACCTACTGATCAGCTGTGATAAAAGTTTGAATGTTTTTTTCAATTTAGTTAACCACAAGACAAAAACTACATCAATACAAATTGATGACAATTTAACTGTCTTCCACTTTAATTAGTCCACTGAGACAACAAAACACAGAACATACCATATACAGATTTAAGCCATCATTAATTTGAACAGTTTTTACAGAGTCTTTATGTATTATTTTAATAATTTTACAGTCATGTGTATCTACAATAATCCACCAACACGCAAAGACTGAGTATCAATCATAGCCAGTTCCTCGTCATTCACCCATTCATCTTCCACAGGTGAAACAACAGGTTTGCGAGCAGGAGTCTGTACAGGTTTTATAGTGCTTGGGGTCGCAGCCCTCCGAGGGGGGTTGAATGTCTTTTTTAAACCTGGAGAAGCCACTGAGCTCAGATTGGAAAGAGCTGGTGGAGACGGGATACGAGCTAGAAAGTCCAGCGCTCTTCTCCTTTTCAGGCTTCTCGGGTCTTTTTCTGTTGAAGACGTTGCTGCAAGTGGATTCCTGCTGAGAGGTGTAAAATATCCAAGGCCTCTATTTGGCTGCTACACAAAAAAAGAACACAACCCAATTTGTTGAATCAACACAGAGTCGTAACGAGGGCAAATTTATTAAACCTACAAACCCACACCTACATCACCAAGTGCATAAACTCACACTTGTCTTGTCCTGTCTTTTGTCTGTAGTGCAAGCTGGGGTACGAGGTTGCAGAGCTGGAGAAGAGACGGCGCTCAGGCCAACAGACTTGACCAAATGTGAGAGCCTTTCCTCAGCAGTAAGAAAAAAGTTTTCCTGATCCTGAAAACACATGTCAAAAAATAAAGTCATGACCTTTTTTTGTATCCAGACCAAGGAAAGATCCATGGGGGAGAGAAAAATGGGGGTCAGTAAAGAGTTAACCTCTCTAAACAATAATTCCAGGATATAAATTACATGTCAATAACAGACTTCAACAACCACACCTAATTATTATAAGATCTCATTTGTCTGTTTGCACTTTGCATTAGTGCTCTTTGGAACCCTGATTACAGCCGCTATGTTTGAGGAACATCTTCACAGCATGCAACATTTTTTTTTTGCCTTAGGTGTAGTCAGTCTTATTAAATCTATAACTCGAGGAACAGTTTACATACATTTTATTGAACCGTACCTGGACCAGGTTTCTGAGTTGACACAGGGATTCCTGTAGATGAGCCTCCTTGGGATTTGTAGAGAACACGGTCAGATCGCCAGCATACACAACAGGAGTGGGAGATGTGGACTGACCTCTCAGCTGCAGGTTACTCAGAGCCAAAAGCACACAAGGTTTGACAACATCTTCCAGGCAAGACTGAGCCAAGCTGCTGAAACAGCGCACTTTGACAACGTTCAGCTTTCCATCAGCCAAATAAAATGCAGGAGAGGAACCTGTATTCAAATGTACAAAAAATCATTTAATAAACGTATATGCTTATGAAAGATACAGTTAAGAGGGAAAAAAAGCCTACCCTGTCCATCTATGACACTGATGATATACCCTGTCAGATCAACCTCACCACACAGTGGCTGGAAATCTGGGTTCTGAAGATCCAAAAAATTTGAAGAAACCCTTGGCTGAAAATGTGCTGATAGCCATTCCTGGGAAGCCTGAATGTCAAATCAATATGTAATAATATGTATTAAAAGATTTTCCATCATGTATTGCATTTTCCTATAATGTATATATTCATTTTAAATGTATATATTCATTTTAAATGAAAAAGTCAGCCGTATCCTGCAGCACCTGTAGGTCTTGAAACTGTGTTTTCTTCATCCCAGTGAGTTGAACAGTTTCAATTCCGCTACGTTTCTTTCCATCTGAAGTGTTGAGATTATAAACTTTGTATCGGCAGCCTTCCTTCAGTAAAGACTGCAGATCAGAGGGAGGCCGCCAAAGATTCAGCTGGTAAACTAAAAAAAAGACAATTCAGTTACAACATGTATTTTACCATTTAACAGCACATAAATACAAATAAATACTGACTGGTCTAAAAATAAGAAAAAAGGGGACACACCACTACCAGTTTGCTCCATGGAATCTGCAACATAGACTCTCCATACAGGTGTAACATCTCGTTTGGGACAGTTCCCGTCTCCGTTCTCTGCTTCTAGTGCGCGACGGTATCGATCCTGCAGCTCAGCCTGACTCCTCTCCATCAGAGAGCGCCTGTAGGTTTGCAGAGTCTCCAACTGTTGTTCACTCAAATGAGCCTAGGGCATAGAGATTAAAAATTACACAACTAAAGAACTATTCATAGGAGAATGAAGTAAACAAAATAACTTTCTTCTCACCTCAAAGTAAGATGGGTCATCCCCCACTGCATCATACAGCTCCTCCCCATCTTGCAGATTTGTAATATCCAGATGACTCATTGTCAGTCTTCTACACTGAGGTTTGTTTATACCTAAAGATTAAAGTGTATGAAAATCCTCTCCGATATCACTGTGTTCCTAGCCTACCTGTTTATACCAAACGTTCCTACCTTTCTGCTCCTTTTCAAATTCAGCTTGAATTTTGGCAAAAAGGATCTCCATGGCTTTTTGTTTGTGGCTGCCATATCTTCTTGCCTCCTTCTCTTCTGCACGATCGGAACGAAACACAACGCCGCCATACGTTTTCCTCTCCATCCACTGGAAGTCAAAACGTATCAAGTAAAAATGAATAGTAGCAGGAGTAACAGTGAATTTATGAAATACTGAACTCACCTGTATGGGGTAGCTTCTCAGTATGGTAATGTCCACGCATCCTACTGGCCCTCCATTGCTGTACAGACTGGAGACGGGAAGCAGGAATGGGCGGGGATCCCTGTGAAATCCTAGCTTCGTATCCCATCGGGCGGGTCTGGCGCTATTGGTGCAAATCTAAAAACGAGAAAACATTAAATCTTAATTTGATCTGTGCTGAACTTGCTGAAGAACCAAACAACTTGCTGTGCCCTTGTTAAAGTACCTTTAACATGAGCGATTCAGGGGCCTCTAGAGGGGAGCAAGCATCTTGGGATCCCACCAGCTGAGCCCCATAGATGATCAACTTGCCACTGACAGCCAGTCGACCTTTGTGAAGCATGGCAGTCAAAGGTTCATCCAACTGAGCTTTAATGGCGTACCATCCATCTGTCAGCCAAACAACTGCAGATGGGGGTTTAACCTTTGTATCGACACCTTGTGGAGTCTTTGTATCATTACAACTCTGTTCGTTCGGGAAGTGACCCTTGGAGACAATCCCACACACACAGAGAACAAGGGTTTTGGCTGCCGTGTCGTCCTTTTCCATGATCTTTCTAAGAGCAGGCCGACGGCTGTGGTCTATCTCTACATCATACCTGAGGCGTAAATAGTGAACGACCATTAACATTAAATAAAAAATGTAAACATTTCTTTTAGCGTTTTATTCTCTGTTCTTTGATAGCAAACTCAATAATGTGAGCTGTTATTCACACAATCAGTACATTTTGAAAACATCACATTGTGACAGGCACAGATCATTCAATAATTAGGATAATTGTAGGTTACACACCAGGCTTTTTGTACAGACTACACAAAAATAGGTCTATATTTGTTTAGGAGTATGTTTGAACACATTTAAAGAGCTACACGTAGTTGAAATGCTACGTACCTGTACTTCAGCTGCAGGAGAACCTGCTCAGGTGTGAGACACCGACTACCCATTGTTTCTGGAAAAGATCTTTCCATGGATGCCTGTTTCCACACAATCCATCTGTAGTGATTGTACACCCACTCCTCACTAATCAGTTTTGGATCCACACCCGGTGTGTCACATAACGCTCTGTGGACAGTGCAGAACATCATGATATTCAGTACAATCAGCCTGCATTTACTGACACCAAGATACACCAGGGTTCACAATACTACAGGTTTATTTCCAACTCAAAACAATGAATTCATACCTGTAAAACTCTTCCTTTCCTGCAGTACCATCATTGCTGGGGATTAGCCAACCTCCGTCAGCGAGCTGAACACCACCTTCGTCTATAAATGCTTCCAGTTTGAGGAACTGTTGCAAACTGAAGCGAAAAGCTTCTGCCGTCTCGCTGGTGATCTCAAACACATGCTGATGCACTCCATATTCATACAGCTGAAACACAACAACATCAGGAGGTTAAAATATTTCTTCCACAACACAGGTGTTTTACGCATTCACAACAAAACCCTTTGTGATAAAGTATACTCTGAAGCCCACGGCCAAATCTGGCCTCACCTGTTTTGGCGTGTATCTTGCAGGAGGCTTTCCATTTGCTGCAACTTTTAATGGGATCCTCGAAACCCCTGAGGTTTTGGTTAGAAACAAACTGCCGGGCAAAGGCCGAATCCTCTGCCGCTTCTTTTTCCTTATTCTCATGTCTTGCAAATCCCGTGCCATTTCCACATTGACAAGATTCTGCAACATGTCTGCAAAACATAAACAATTATTTTACCTGTGTAATTTACAGGATTTATATTAGCAGTCGAAGCTTATGCAAAAATGTTACTGCACCTTGGCTTCTGGAAAACGTCTCCTCCGTGACACATGATGTCTTCACGCCAGATTCTTTTGATGCACAGCCAACAGGACCATTTTGATTACTCATCAGATTATCATTTGTAGTGTGAGCCAAAGCCACGGTCTGAATGTCTTCTCTGTTTTCATTACCAGCTACATCTGTACTGCGTTGTGTTTTTTTAAAGGGCGTCACCAAAGTGTCGTTGTTAGAGGATGTTAGAGAGAGTTGTTTATTCTCCCCCTGCACTTGTGGTTCAGAAGAGCTCTCTTGGACAGTAACTTTTTGTTTTTTGAATGGGGGAACAAACGAGGAGTGTGTTTTTATGTTGACATTGCAGGCTGTACTCTTGCAAATCTCTGTCTTTCCATTCTTCAGGAATGGGGGAACAAATGCTTCCATCTTGGAATGAGCTGACATGCTGTGTCCTGAGGCTGAATATTGTGTTGCCGTTGTGCTTTGCAGTTTGGTTTCCATGTAGTTGTTTACATTCCTCCAAGACAAAAAAAACCCATCAAAAACATTAAAAAAAAAAGCATGACAACTGCATGACAACTTGAAAAAGCAAATTACCTGTGCGGCCTTGTGATGTTTGGATGAGAAGAGACATTGTACTTGAAAGCTCTCCTGTCTTGTATTACACCTTAATCAAAAAAAACACAGATGAACAATCATTTACATTTTAAGAGAAAAAATAATACAGGGGGTCCTCGAGTTACGTCGGTCGCGAATTACGTCGTTTTCGTGGTTACGACACGGCAGCGGCAGCCGGTAAGGAGATGCACACGGACACAGATGCGTTCGGGATCGTGGCAATACCGTAGGTTTATTCACAACACAGGGTCTACACGGTTGATATCAGAAATCTAAAGGAAATGCTCATTACACTCGCGATGTCAACCCCTACTGTGACAAAAGACAATTCACCATAGTAAACTCTTATTGTAGGGTGGTGTTATAGCGACATCTGGTGGCACAATGTATGCACAATGGCACAATGAATGTATGGTCCGATTTACGTCGAAATTCGGTTACGACACATTATCAGGAACGGATCTCCGACGTAACTTGAGGACCAATAATATATGGATAATTAGTTTCAGAGTCCGGGTGCTTACTGTTTGGACAACTGTTTTGTGGTTGTAGTGCTGAACTTCTTGGTTCATCAACAGTCCTGTCAAATTCCTCCAGTAATCGTCTTTTCATGGGAGGCTGACCTAGAACATGTCACAACAGGAAGATGTAAAGTTAGATGTGAAAACACAAATACGTTGGGCAGCCCCCAATAAACCATAGTGCACTACTTTAATGTCTTACCTGTGATATCCGAATCCTCTACCAATCTTTTTACTCTTCCTTTTTGTTCCCCGACAGACCTGTTTTGGGATTTGGGGTCATCTTGCAGTGGTCCATTCCCTGACGTCACTGAGAGACTGTGGCCAGCAAGACTTTCATCCTCTAACAAAGCCTTAGTGCAGTCGAGTGCCTCCTGAGCGAGAAACCTCTGCTGAGTTTCAGTGCAGCCACTGAGGTCAAGTGACTGAAATATTAGACCTGAAGACTTCTCTGTCTTTTTGAACCTTGGTTCCTTACTGCTACTTGCACGGTTCACTTCGCAGTGCAACACACTTCCTTTATCCTCTCCATGGAGGTTACCTGTAAAACTGTTGTCTGTACACTCAGATGCATCGGTGAGTTCAATTTCTCCAACGGAAACATGTTCATTTACACGTGGAGTTTGAGTTTTATTTTCATGGTCTGTCTCTCTCCCAGACTGAGGGGCAATCCCATCTGCAAATTCTCTCAAGAGGTCCTTTGCTTTCAAAAGATTTCTCTGTGACACGTGCACTTTTGCTCCCGCTGCAGTTGCGAAACCACACGGCATTGTCTCTGCATTGTTTTGTAGAGCATCTCTGTGTTTTTCAGTATTTGCTATGACAGAAACGGTGGGGATCTCGGCACCAAGGTGTATGTCACTGAAGAGAGCTTTTGCCTTCTGCAGAGCCTCAGATGAAAATGCCACTGGTTTACCACTGGCTGCAAGAAATCCACCATTCCTGGATGACGAATTCCCAACTGGAATCTGAGAATGCGTTGATGTCACATTCATGTTATCTTCAATTCCGTAGCATTCATTCGACAGACTCTTTGTTTTATTCTGGGCTGTGAATGAAACAGCAACTCCCTTGCCACCCTTCTTTTGGTTCATGTCCCCGAAGGCAGCACTTTCACTCAACAGAGACTTTGCTTTTGCCATCGCATTGTCCGACACAAGTACTTTTTTCCCACTTGCTGTACAGAATCCACCACCGGTGTTTAATTTCTTTGATGCTGAGGAATAAAGTAGCTTTATATTTAAAGATGGGTTTGCATTTGTTGAATGTGGTGAATTTATTACAAGTGGTTCCTTATTAGGAATCTTAAACTCTGTGCATCCATTTTCATGCTCTTCACAAGAGTTTTTCAGCCTTTGGTCTTTGGAAAGTTCACTGCTATTGTCCAACATATCACAGTCTTTAAAGAGACCATCTGCTTCCTGCGTTGCAGTTTCTGAAATCAAACCTTCGTTAGATTCTTTCAAGATGCTTTTTGCTCTCAACAGATTTTTCTGAGACACGCAGACTGGTGCTCCCCCTGCAGTCATGAAACCACATTGTACTTTGTCTGACCGTGCAGCCTTGCCTTGTTTTCTGTCACTATCCCTTGTGTCTGAAACTGCTGTGGTCTCTGCACTGAAAGAGATGTCACTGGAAAGATCGTCTGCCTCAGGCAGAACACTGGCTGCAAGAAATCCGCTATCCCTGGATGAAAGAGCATGACCGGGCATCTTGGAATAAGTTGGTTTTACAGAGAATTTATCTTCAGCCGATTCACATTCACTCAACACTGATTTTGCTTTCTTGAGAGCTGCAGGTGAAATGATGACTTCTTTTCCACTGGCTGTCTGAAAACCACATTTCTTCTGCGTTTCACCTTGAATTTGATTAGTGGCATGACCTGTTCTTAGAGCATCCCCTTTCTGTGTCCGATGGTTGTCTGTATCCTCGAGTGTATGAATGTCATTCAAAAGGGACTCCGCTTTTTTCAAAGCATCAGCTGAGATGGAGACTTTCTTCCCACTGGCTGTACAGAATCCACCTCCGCTACTCAACTGATTAATGGCAGAAGAGCCTGGAAGCTTTGATGTTGTGCAAGAGGGAGAAGAAAACGCTTTTGTCAAAGACACATTTGCATGAAAAGAAACGGCGTTCGTTACAGCCGCACTAGATGTAAAACCAAAGCTTTGATTTTCCACATTATGCTGTTTAACCCCTGTAAGGCACATGGGTGTGCCAGGTTTTTCATATTGTCCAATTGGTACTTCAGAACATGTCTCTTTATTTCCTTGATTAGTTTTAAATTTCTTTTGAATTATAAATGAAGGAAAATGCTGCGTGTTATTTTTAGGTTTCACTGACACACCAGTGTTATTGTCGCAAAGGTCACAGTCTTTGAAGACAGCATTTGCCTCTTGTAAGGCTTTTGCTGAAATAGAAATCTCTTTCCCACTGGCCATCTGGAACCCACGTTGGCACATTTTAGCATCCGCCTCACTGCTTTGCTTGTCTGCTGACTTCTGATCTGTCAGATTGTCCTCTAAATCTGCAAACAAAGCTCTAGCTTTACTCATACATTTTGTTGAAACGCTCAGAACACGTCCTCTGGCAGTTTTAAATCCTTGACAAAGCATCGGGGGGTTATCATTCTCATGCTTGCTTGTCTCAGTGTATCCAGTGAGGTTTTGGGGTTTAGGTGACAAAACACTGGTCCTGCCTTCAGAGACGTGATTTGAGGAAGATGAAGCATCTTTAATATAAGAGTTTTCACTTTCCTTAGATGAAATTTTATCATCTCCATTTGAGGGAATTGTATTATGCGTCACAGTTCTTGCCATGTGCTTTTCAGCATCAGCACTAAAGCTGTCATCAAAATCGATACCCATAAGAAAATCAGGGTCAAGTTCTTTCTCAGCTTTTTGGGGAGAGGGGTCATTATTTTGTTGATGAAGCTTCGTAGTTTTGATTTGTGTAAATTCAAACTGGCTATCTGCTTCTTCCAGCAGAGTGCAAAGTTCTGTCACATCGGCTTTTTGTGATGCTGTTAACTGGCAACTGTCATTTCCAAATTCTTCATCATGAGAAGGTGGCTGGTTCGAGTTCAAGAATGCATTTTTCATGGATCCTTTAGTGAAGTTTGTTTCATCTTTAATGTCTTGGGCTCTTTTGGTCAGCTGATGATTAAAAGTCTGTTTTGCCTCATTCTCTTCAAAGAAACCCTTGACTCTCTCCACGTTGGCTGAGGAAATGTCTATATCCTTATGTGAAGCTGTTTTGAAACCTGGTGCATGGATGGAAGGAGGAGACACTGGAGTTCTGTCTGGGAAAGCGCCATTAACTTGACATGTGGTTGGAGAGCAGCTGAAATTAATAGCCGCTTCTTTTGTAACACTTGGTGGTTGTGTTGACGCGGTCTCTATGTGTGACTCAGTCTCTCTGCATGGGTCCAGTGTCTGGCTTTCCTCGACTGCACTGAGAATCTCTGCATCAGATTTGGGTTCTTGTGAAATACAACTGAAATGTTTTTTTCCATTGTTTGCACTTGCAGATAAAATTGCTTTAAAGACAGTCAATCGTTGACTTTGACGCCTGCTCTCTGAGCCTGGAAACGATGTAGTCAAGTGAGTGATATCTGCAGCTCCAGACTGGAATCCACTGTCATCTCCTGTGCCTTCATTGATGGAGAAATTTTGATTCATGCCAGAAGTAGGTATTCTGTTACTGATGACATTGCAGTCGCTGTCAAGTTTTTCTTGCCTCGCTCTCTGTTTCACTTGCTTCATGGCTGTCAGACAAGCAGATGGAGAAAAGCCATTTCGAGGAGTATCCTCTACTCGTTTACCAGGGTCTAACATTTGACTAAAATCTTGGGCAAAGTCTTTGCAGAGCTGCGACATGTCAAGATCCTGGACCTTTGGTTCTACAGACTGATGCAGATTTTCTTCTGTGATATTTTCCTGTTTTTGTGTCTCATTCTTGCAACAGTCTGCTTCATCTGGGGCTTTTGTCAACAGACTGACACTCACTTTGTCTGAAAGACAGCAAGACAACAAGATAAGTCAATGTAGAAAACTGGGCTTTTTCAATGTTAACAAACATTGCATTTTAGCATTTTATATATAAATACATTAGAACGCATTTGAAATTTGTTACCAGAATTTGGAATCTTGAAACCAGCGTTCATTCTCTGAGTTTCTTGTCCTTGAACTTGTGTTTCTGAAGCATCAACAGTGTAAACAAACTTTCTCTTTTTCTTTGCAAATCCAGGGGAGGAGCTTTTTAGGGGTTCTCTCTCTAGCTGGCTAGAACCAGAGTCACTTTGCCAATGTTCTGTTGCAAAGTTGTTTTCCAGTTGCGTAGTGACAATATTATTGTGGCAAGACAAAGGAATTTCAGACAAACTCAATGGAGACCATTGAGTAATTCCAGTATATCTAGTTTGCAACGGTGGGGGTGAGGAAAGTTTGACAGGTTCCTCATCTGTCCTCTGTTCACTGGCTGGAACATTGTCGTTTGTTGTGGAGATGTCTGAAGAGCTGTAGCCATGTTCTTTTGACGGAATGATTTGCTTTCTCTTGCCTCTGTCAGTTTTCACTTTTCTCAGTGCTGAATTACTGTTGGAGAAAAATATTGAAAGAACATTTTCAGCCCCATCGAGAACGCTTGCCACAGTGCTGCGTACGTCTCCATCCTCAATAGCATCTGGCAACTTCTGTCTCCAAACACTTTCACTTGGATTCAGTGACTCCTGGGAGGAATGGTGGGACTCTGGACTCTGACCAGGCTCAGGGTCAACAACACCTGTTAATTTACAGCCAAAAAATTTGTGTTATATATCATTACGCAAAAAAAGTCAATGCAATTACACAGCAGCTTTGTTTATATTTAGATTTGCTTTAGTAAATACCTTCGTGAACAGGGACGTTGTCGTTTCTGAGAGATGATACTGCAGTACAGCAAGACGTATTTGAGAGAGAAGGAAAAAGCTTCCGTACAAACTAAAAAAAAGGCAAAAAGAAAAAATTCAATAGAAATTTAAAATACCTTCATTACAACAAAATGCTATCATAAAACTAAACATTTCAGAGCAAAAAAATCTTTTAGTCCTTCTTGGTTCACATTTCAGATTGTATGGCACAAAATATTACATGCATATAGAGCAGCAGACAAATTAAAGGGAAGAATATCTTCTGGTTGGACAGGTTACTCACAACAATGTTTTTGTCTGCAGAAGCACTCATTGGACAGGTACTCTCGTCATTTCTAGCTGTGATGTTAAGAAGACACAATAGTTATTTAACAATTTCACATGAATAGATTTATTTTTTTACATGAGTCATTCGCTTACATAAAATCAGGGTGGAAGGGACAGCTGGTGGGGTATTCAGAGAACTAGTCCATGATATATCAGGATGAATCTGTGCACCGAGACTTTCAGATATTTGCTTTGCAAAGCTGTCCTGTTATTACAAAAACAATAATAAAACAGCACAAAGAAAGCAAAACATTAACATTATCAATTTCACCAGAATCAAATACTGGCATTCAATTCAAGAAAAATAACATCACTGTTTTTAATACACTTACTGGGGAGTTTCCTGGGACCCTAAAAAAAGAAAACAAGAGATAGTGACATACCATGAAAACTGTCAAAAGATGTAACAATGAAGACAGACATCTTAAGAATTATTGCACTTACCTTTCGTTGGTGAACTGAAACAAATGTGGACTTTGTGTTTCCGTCCATGGCAGAGTTTCTTTTTCTAACATGACTGCACAGAACAAATTATTTTTTGATTTAAAAATAATTAATTTAACTTAAACAGCTATGTACAATTTACAATAATATTTGAATATTAAAATGTAATGTGCAGACAACAAACATATTTTTTTAACAAAAATATCAACAATTACATTTCTGGGATACATCACCATGTTCAGTAGTGAAGGATTGCTCATCCTCTGTTTCAGGTGACACAATTTTACTTTGTCTGAAAACTTTAGGGGTTGAAAACAGCTGACTGTCCAGAGCACTCTTTTCCAGAGGTGTCTTAAACTTTCCTCCTTGGTTTGCTGTCAGCATTTGAAACCAGTCGGGGTCTAGGGGTCCCAACTCTAATTTTGAAAATTAAAATACAAAAAAATTTGAAGAAAAAATATTTACAGCTCGTGTTGCAAGCATCCATAACTTCAAGGACAGAACAAATTATACGTTATATAATATACTGATTGCATGAAATTTAATGTTTGATTTGTGATCATGCAACTGTGTAGTAGTTGAAAAACAAGCAAGTACAACCTCAGTGACATTTATAACATTAAACGAGAGTACTGTTCTTACTTAAGTTTATTTTCGTTATATTTATAGCAGGTTTCATAATATTTATCTTACCTTCCCAGATTTCATCTTTGAAGGCGTCATACATGGTTTCTGAATGTAAATCCATGTAAGGTTGTGAATTCCTTACTGGTTGTTACACAGCCCACGTGAAGAAACCTGTTTTTCCATAACTAAACTAGAAAGCAGACAATGATTTAAGCTACATTAAGTTAGCTAAGAAGTTGAAGTGGTGGCAGCTCACTGACTGTGAACGTGGTCAGTGTAGCTGGCTGACAAAGTTGGTAAATGCCAATGTCAGACGAACTGCTAACAGTAGTCATTTACAAAAAGAAATCAGACAGGGAAATCCGACTTGGCAATAATGTTACTCAAACTTACCATGACAGCGGACAAAGGTCTTAACTTTCATACTACGATGACAACTTGTCACAAAATCTTCACAACAACCAATGAGCTATAGTCATAAATCTGCTTTTACTGTGCGTCAACTTGCTAAGCTAGTTTTCTCCTGCTACGAAAACAAACCTCGCGCGCCACTTACCGGAAACCGGAGCCTGACTTCAAAATAAGAGCCCGGAAAAGTAGCTATCGTGACTATCATTAGATCATTTTAACATGATACGAAAATTACTTTTGAATCAATCTAATATTAGCCGTTACGCAATTATTATTATTATTATTATTATTATTATTATAACTATAAAAAATCACAAATCACAGCATGAAACCACAGTTTACAAATGTTTATTTACAGTTTTATTTTTATTGTTACATAAGTGTACAGAGCACTAAAGTACAGTACATTGCAAAGGCAGTAGTATTTACAAGGCAAGAGGCTATAGCTACAGTTCCTGTCCGAGCTTTACACATTTCCTGTATGCAACTCAAACGGTAAGTCCATAAAAATACAATCTTATGAGTCTAAGTAAAGCCCCCATTGCACTATGTACAGTTACCTTGTTAAAATAGTTTTCTGTACTTGTAGATAAACATTATTATTACATTTTACAGAGAGTTTGCACGGTGGGCTTTTTTCTATAAATCTGATCTGACAAAAGCATGTTTTTCTCTTGTAAATCAAATAAATAATTCACCTAACTGCTGAAAGCTGCACGGTTAAAAGGTACAGTAAGATTTTGTTTGTAAGTAACAGTAACCCACACAGAGTTTATAGGTTTAGGAGACATTACAGTAGATTTGCAGCATGTAGTTAATGTGAACTTATGTAAATCATAGTCCATACTGCCATCACTGATGGTCATCAGGTTTAAATTCACACACTCAGGCACCTACACACGCTACACACGCAACACACACACAACACACACACACACACACACACACACACACACACACACACACACACACACACACACAAAAAGACCTACTACTTTAATAAAGCAATGAGGCCTCACCTTCACTTTACTGACGATGCTGTGATATTCAGATACATTCGTACAGTAACGTCTTTCACTCCCATGAAGGATTGCACATTTTCCCTTGACAATTAAAAAACAACACAACTAAAAGCGAATCACTGAGCTTTGGTATGCCATTTGTTAAATGTGAAAGTCGCCGACCTCAGCATTAAGTATTTCGCTTTGTGAAAATTCCTATTATTAGTAGCCTGGAAACCAGACCAGTCAGCGAGCGCTTGTTTATTCATTCTTGCAGATTGGTCCAGCAATGCAAGGCTATTAGTGCAATAAAAGCCCAACTTCCTCTACAACAGCAAAGTCAGTCGTGCGTCTAAAAACAGCAGTTACGCTGCACAGGTACAGATCTGACTTTTTGACACTCTGGTGTACTCTGAGTGAGAAGAGGAAGTGTTTGGTTATTCCCGAGAGAGCAGAGTGCTTGTTAACAACTGAGATAATAGCAGCAACCCCAGGCAGGACAAGAGTCCAGGCGTAACACAGGGGACTGTGCAAGAACAGACATCACACACTGCCAGGGCGCCATCAAAGTGTTGATCCTGTAACACTGGAGTCTGGGAGAAAAGTTGTGATGGCTCGGTAGCCCTGTGCACGCCTGATCATGTCCCGCATCTCTCCATTAAGTTCCATCAGCTTGACAGAGATCTCTGTCAAGTCCTGCTTTGAGCCGACCAGAGCAAAAGTTCCCGTTTGACCCAGTGTTTGATGTCTGAAGTAGATATTTAGTAAGGTCTGTAACTCATCCTCAGAGTGGCTGCCAAAGATGTCATTAGGCCACATTGTTCTGTAATGAAAAGAAAAACCACCGATGAAAAAAAATCTGAAAAAACCCCAACAAAGATAATTCATTTGATTTGATTTTCTTTACAAAGAAACCATATTTTTGGTTTGCTCACCTGCACTCCCGAATGTAACGGATGGCAGTCTGAAACTCTCTGTTCTTCAGACACTCCAGAATGGCTTGCACAGCGGTCTCGGAGGAGCTAAAGGTGGGCTCAGCACAGGAGCTTTCACAGGCAGCAATCTCATCATCGGTAACTGAGGCGGCTGCTACCCTCAGGCTGCTCCTCAACTCATTCAGCTCTCTGGACATGTTTGTCAGCTAGAGGTTGAGTGGGATTCATATTATTAAACAGGGACATGGGTGAGACGAGGGGCCGCTGTCACGTTCCCAAAAAGAGAGGACAAGCAAAACTCATGATGCACCTACCTCGGGAATAGAGCTTATTGCATGGACCTGTTCAATCAGCTTACAGTAGGACTGAAAGAGCAGCAACAGCTGAAAGTGGAGTTTGTAGAGTCTTTGACAGAGCTCCAGTTGCTGAAGGCATGAAAAAGTTTGGTGTTAGCAAAGAGCCTTTGTATTATTATAACTTTATTAGGTACTATCTATCTATCTATCTATCTATCTATCTATCTATCTATCTATCTATCTATCTATCTATCTATCTATCTATCTATCTATCTATCTATCTATCTATTATCTATCTATCTATCTATCTATCTATCTATCTATCTATCTATCTATCTATCTATCTATCTATCTATTTATCTCCCTAACCTCTGTTTATAAAACACATCTCTCTGCTGAAGTTCTACTTCTAAACTGTCAGCAGTAAAGCTGGTCCAGTTATATAGAAGACTTTGTAAACAGACTGAATTTTAATAAGCTATATTTTGCCTTTACAAATAGAAAATATTACTAAAAAAACGTAAAAAGAGGAACAAGCCGTATCCGACTTACAGCCAGAGATTCCATTTGCTACAAAGCATGCATGTTAGAGGACGGAGAATAAGTGAGGAAAACAGGGAATCAAAACACGGACATGCACTTTTGTGAGAAAGTGAGAAAAAAAGGAATAAGGAGATATTTTAATTGACATGCACAGAGGAGTACAAAGTGAAGATTGATGGATGTGTGAATTTGAACTGGAAGGAGGAACTGGCAGTCCCGATGAAAAGCAAGTGCGAAAAGCCAAGCAAATGAGCAGTTCTGTCTGTTAATTAGCACAAATGCATTCACTTTGGCAACAGCCTCTCACAATTAAGCACAACGTTTTAACAGCAGTGCTTTCCAATTTGCTGTTCCCTCTCTTCGTTTATGAAATGAACGCGTTGTTTATCGCTACATTAAATGCAACGCAGGAGCAGTTGCTGGACGGTGCATGCTTGGCAGAACTGAGCGTGATCACGACGCACGCAGGACGCGAGATCGTTGAAGGCGATGTAAATGCAACTCCAGGTTGTTAGAAAATGAACATTGTGAACACAGTGTGAAGAAATTAGAGGCAACACTCACATAGCTACAGTCTCACACAGAAATCGTAATGCAGAAAGTACAGTATGAAAGGTCAGTCGAGATCCTTAATAGTTACATTGATTCCTTTTGTAAATAATATTTATTTCATATTTTTTGTCTTGTAAATGTATTTGGTTTACCTTTTCCTCACGCTCCAGCGGCTGACAGGTTATCACGCTGCCTTCAGCAGACCTGGAAAACGTGGCCTTACAGTTGCTCAACCACTGGGAGGAACAGGGACAACATCGTCTGAATGTAAAAATACTGTGCATGCAGGCGACATTCCGAGTGTGAAGGAAGATGTTTCATGTCCTTACAGTGACAGCGGCCTCCTTTTTGTGGTTGTAGGTATCAAGATACTCCTGAAGTTCCAACACACTGAATTTCATCTTCTCGAGGAGTCCATAAGTCATAATCTGTAAAAAAAAAAAAAGAAATTTGTTTGCCTGCCAGTAATATGTCATAAAATATGTACCAGAAAGTAGAAAATGTCCTGCCACTCACTGTGTTCGCATCAATAAATAAGGTGGGGCACTCTGAGCAGGATGTCAGCATCTGGGAAGACCTCAAGAACTTTGTTCCTAATCCCCTCAGTCCGTCACCAAGGTAACTGACAGCGTCACAGGTCAGGGAACAAAACCTGGTCTGGATACTCTGCAAAGCACAACACAAGCCTGGCTGTGACGCTGTCAGAGTCACTCCCCGGCTGTTTCACGTACATACATCCTGCCATTGATCCCCCGTCAGCTTTGGTCAGCGAAGTGAACATCATTCAGTTAATGATTCTCGAGTTGAAAGCATCAACAAAGTGCCCCCTATTTGGACTTAATCAGACCTCTCGGGTAGGATGCCTCGTTCGCTAAAGGTTAATCAGCCAGACATCTAATCCTGTTTTGACCAGATTAATATGATTTGGGGAAAAGCTGGCTGCAGGGCCACTCCTCCATAATACCTGAAAGAGTGACGAAAACACATGAAAAGTGTAGACTGCACATGATCCATCCGAGTCAGACACGAGCTGGTTGATGTGACTCCGCCAAGCCTCCTCTGCATCGTCGCATACTGCCGGTTGGAAAGCTGCCAGGATGGCAGAGAAGAAGGGCGACGGTGGCGGAGACGAACGGCACTCCAGCATGTCGTCTCTCTCCTCCTCAGCCAGACTGATTGGACACACAGCCATATCATCAACAATGTGATTTTCATCCATCTTCACAGACGTTTGAGAAAAGTTGTGGGCATGTACCTGGGTAAGCAGCCGTCAAGGTCCAGTTCTCCATTGTAATCCCTGTGAACCGCATCCATGGTCAGACTGTCACCACCACAGTGAAATTCAGGAGGCAGTTCACTGATGCACAGAGAGAGGTCGTCCTCATGGACAGGGGCGTCTTCATCTTCTCGTGACACCTCACGCTAAAAACCAGCAAAGGATACACACTTTTTTTAACATCTGGCAAGAAATGACGTACATCATGAACAACCACTGAGGCAACATGCGGTGGATGTTATTACTGTGAATTTGACATTTACCCTTGTTACACTTTAAAACTACACATCATGAGTAAATTTGTGGGTAAAGTGGACGCACTAACCTTGCCATGGGACCCTACGGACACTCCTCGCAGTGTTTTCTGTTATTTGGTAATTAATTTGGTGTGCATTGATTGCGCCAATTGTTTTGAAGAACGTTCATTAGCTTGAGCCAGCACAGTGGCCCTGCACACTCGGGTTTTGGGACAGGCAATGTGTAAACCTTTCTCGATCTCCCACATGCCAAGAGTTTTTAGTTGTTGCTTAGAGCCACCCACACAGAAGCAATAGGTATACACATTGCCTTAAACAGACAGACGTAGAAAGAGGAGGACTATTTTTTTCTATAGTTGGCTGCACCCAACCCCCCCCAAAACATTTTCCCCAAACAATCTCTGGGAAACATTAACAGCATAAACCAGCCCAAAGCATTATGGATGGCCTTCTTTGCAGGTATTAGGTCAATCTCCTTTATCATGCAGCTACTGAGATATGTAGAAAACGCTGACTCATGCGCTACACCGAAAGGAGGAAAAGTAGAAAAGACACGGCGACGCAAAATAATACTTAACACAGACGAACCCGAAGCACACATAACATCCAACACATTTCACAAGATAAGATGCAACCCCCCCAGCTCCTATTTGGCAAAATTAGTAAAGAAATCTAGTATGGAACTGCGATAGGAATTAGTAGCTCCCAGAATCTCAGACACTCTGAAGCCCTTATTCACCCGCGGCTTCGAGTCCTCTGGCAGTTGGACCTCGAAACTAGGATTTTTGGCGTTCAGAGGAGATGAATCAGCTGGAGTTGTATCAAAAAAGGCGGCGGGGGAGTCTGCGTTACAGCTCTCGGCTGTTGGAGAGAGGTTGACAGTCTGGAAAGAGATGAGACGTTAACAAGTAAACAACTTGGAAACTTTTCTAAATAAGAAAAAAAAAAGGATGTTATTCAGTGTCATTTGTAGGTTTAAATGGTTTTGGGTACTTTGACAGTTTACAAATTGATTAAAAATTGTACTTTTTATGGCTTAGTTATTGGCATATTCACAAACTTGAACGTACAAGCTGTGAGTGTGAGAGTATCTGGCTGGCAGTAAGGGAATCTTCCTCTGATGACTCGTCGGAGTCTTCATGGGTGAGCTGGCTGAGGCTGGGCATGCTGCTGGACAGCTGACTCTCCTCCAGGGCCTGGTGCTCACTTCGGTCCAGACTGTCCATCGAGCGTCTTCGCACACCCCAGTTGAAGTTGTCCATGGTCTCTCCCTGCAACAGAGAATGGACTTCAGTTAGCAGTCAGTAAAAACACAATATCTTCAAATCTCTAATGCAAACACATGCACACGTACCAACACATTCACACAACCATGCAGTGCAGGTTCAAAGAGCAGTTTCTATTATTAAAATCGTTTAAATGCTGATAAAAACCCTGTGATGTACTTTGATAGAAATTATTTGAGCAAAGGTCTAGAATTGGTTTGTGAATAACAAAGGTTTTAAAGTCGAATAAAAATGATGTTTTCAAACAATTGAAACTGAACACAGGTTCATCTACTTTGCCTCTAGATGGCAGTAATACTCAACAAATGAGTGTATGTTTTGTATCCCCTTCATATTAGTCAGGATGAAAGGTAAAGGGAATATAAAGCTCAAAATAAAAAAAAAGGATCAATGGTATGATGATGTACAACGACACTAATTTCCTTATTTACAGTTGGGCTCTGTACAGAAATAGTATGTTGGAGTGAGCTTTGTTAAATATCATATCTAAAACATGTGATGTCTATGTGTTTCCTATACTTTGAGTGAACATCCTTCTTACAGAACATGAACAATGCAGAATCTGTAAAACTGTCAATTACACAGCACGCACGTTTACCACTCTTTACCATCACTACACTCTGTTATCTCCACAACCAAACACTGATTTAAAAAACAACAACAAAAAAACACGTAAAACACAAGTGAAAGCGTTGCACGACTAAACTTACCTGTAGCTCCTAGATAGCAAAGAGAACAAACAAAGAAAAGAAACCTCATTATACAGAGCAGGTAGACCTGACCCATCCCAGGAAAATGCTCTGACCTCTGCTTGTGTCAGGTCATATGACTCACCTCTCCATCTTCCAGCTCCACATCCAGGAAGTCAAAATCTCGGAAGACTCTGAACTGCTGCTCTGAGGTGGTGTCATCCATGTTGTCGGGCTCCCGGGTGCCGTCGTCAGAAGACACCAGGCTGTGCTGATGCTCCATGAGGTCCAGCTCCCCACAACTGGAGAAGATCACCTAGAGAGAAACAACCAGACGAAAATAAAAAAAAAGTTTTGTTTTGTTTTTTCAACGTACCAATACCAAATAGTCATACAAGTCATATCTTACTGAGGGATTTTTGGTGAGGCCGACCTCTTGCCCACACAAAGACAATACATTCACCAGTTTTTCCCGTGTTCTTTTCTATAAAACAAAAGAGCAGAGTAAAAAAAAATATATTGAATTTACATTTCACAATAAAATGTCACATAACACACATCACAGTTCTATATCCAAAAATATAGAATTTACATTTCACAATAAAATGTCACATAACACACATCACAGTTCTATATCCCAACATATGCCCTCTGTCTCTTTTGGGTAATACAGGAATCCTTGATCAATCATACCGGTTTTATACACTCAACCATTAGTCTTTATCTCATCAACATAATTCCACAAGAAATGGAAACAGGTTCTCACCTGTGAAGACTGAGGCCTCTTCCAGCTGACAGGCACCAGGACGTTGTTGGATGTTGATCCCGAGGAGGTAGAGGAGGTGCTGCGGGTCACCGTCGTGCTCCTGCTCTTCACATCTTGGCCCGAAGATCGCTGGAGGTCGTCGTACCGCCGACCAATCACCGGTGTCTAACAGCACAGACATAAACAAAAGACACGTGCAGATGACTGAGGGGAAAGTTTAGCCAATCGATGGCACACGCTCCACAGTCGCTCCTTCTTCTTCCTCTATGGATCCAAACTCAACGCAAAGCGAGGTGACTTTTTTGTCATAGTTTTCAGTTTTTTATTCCACTTGGTATTTCAAACGCACTAAAGCCGATGAGGAAAAAAAATAAACAACTACCGGTACTTCTTCTGGTTTAGCCCTCGATCAAAAAAATCCTTACAGTCTAAAAATATCCAACTATTTTAAGGTTTATCAGCGGTTTGTCCAGTTTGGCTCAGGTTTGAAGACACATGCAGTTGGCTAGAACCAACTGAGTCACACACAAAGGACGGCAGCAGAGCGCTGACATCATTTCCTGCCATTCATGAACAACACAAACAGCTCCCTGTTCAGTTCCCACACATACGCCACTCTGTCCGTATCTTTGGCATCACTTTCAAGCTCCGCAGCGCTCGTCTAATTGTGTTTACCTTGTGAGCCTCGGAGCCAATCTCAAGAGATTTAGGCTAAGGAGAAAATATCAGCAATGAGGAAAGGGAAGGAACGCTTTCCCTTCCCAAAAAGCTTTCAAAGATTCCAAACAACCTCAACAAGAACCACGCCCTGGAAAACACAGGAAGAAATACAGAGGCACACATAACAGGCATTAAGTTTTCCTCATGCTACGGGGACTTTGGAACTAATCACTTTCGCACGGTCAAAAAGAAAAGTCAGGGAAATAGTCTCTAACCTCAGATATGTCAAAGTGGAAATCCAGAGTTTTCCCAGGCAAGGCCTTGGTGGAGCGCTCCCAGACACGGCTGATGTCCTCGTAGATGAGGTCACTGTGTGGAGATGACGGCTGCACCAAGCTGGCCGATCGAGAAACCACCAGTTTCAGGATATTTAGTGCCTCCCTCCAATGGACGGTCTATACACAGCACAGACACACACACACACATCAATTAAAAAAAAAAAAACGCACAACCACATGTTAGAAATAAACAACCTCATACGGTGCGTCTCTCTGTGTGTTTAAATCTGGTTCCATTTTTGGAGACAGAGGTGTTCGGGCAGATTCCTCACAGTAAGAGGCTGAAGGAAAATAGATTCAGTATGAGACTAAGCAGAGGCCCGGCCTGTGGCAGCAAGGCAGACTGTTTATAGTTTGGGTGTGTCTACGAATTTACTGTGCTGACACACGACAGCTTTTTTTTTCTTCCTTTTTTTTCCCTAACTCACAAAGAGGAACAAGGAACACAGGGCTCTTACTCAGAGCACGGAGCCTAAAGGTTTCCACTGATCACATCAGATCTAACATCCCCCCCCTTTTTTCCCCACCCTCCATGCACACGTAACTCGGTTACCATGGAAACACGCAGCCATCCAATAAAAATCAATGCTGGGAAAGGCGCACCGTCACTTGCATGCACGAACTTTTTTTATCCGTACATGTGTTTGGCATGTGCTCACCTGGACAAACTTCTCAATTGTCTTGAGCACCTCCACGTTGAAGGGTTTCGCTTGGATTCCACTCAGGTCCATGTGATTTAAAAGGCTGTAGATGATTTGTAAGATGGTCTGCTGCATGGTGGGGAGACCTTTCTCCAGCAGCTGTCACGACAGAATCACAATTTTATTGAGCGGCGTTTCAGAAATTGTCACAAACAATTCATCCAACATATGATGATCAGCTCCTACGGTGACACAAACCTCTGCCATGTAGGTAACCAGGCTGAGGGTGATGTCCGAGAAGGCCTCGTGAAGATATCTACAAACCACGTTGACCCAAGAGAAGCAGTCTCGCGTGTAGGAGTGCGTTTTATACAGAGTCATGACGTGAGCGAGGTTGGAGAGCTTGACGTTCTTCTCCTCGAGGCACACCTACACACAAAAAGTGCATTAGCCAAAAAAACCATACGACTCTAATGTTTGAGAAAATTAGGATTAAAAAAAAAAAAAGAAGACCAAACCTGAGCGATCCTCTGAGCGACATCCTGACAGAACTGCGAGGGGCAATCGAAGTTCTGCACCAGATGTGGTAGCAGGCAGAGAACATTCAGGGGAAAACCTAACGAGTCAAAAGACAAATTATTTCAATAATTCACACTGAAATATATTTTTGCAATAGTTATGGAATTAATTTAATTCCATATCATCCATCGTTAGTGCACCTATGGCCTGCGATGTGTCCACTACGGGGACTCGTGACACGGGTGTGAGCTGGCAGAGGAGCTGAAGCGTGAGGTCGGTGGTGGACACGGAGGTGAAGCCCTTCAGCAGCAGCTGCTGGAGCCCACTGAAGCCGCTCCAGTTGAGCTGACTCTGCAGCTTCTCCAGCTTCTCCCTGTTCTCCTGCTTGTCCAGCGACATGTGGCCCAGCAGCTTGTTCAGAAGCCTCAGAGACATCTGATACTCAAACTCAAAGTCGGACTCCATCAGCGACACCGCCACCCAGAAGATGGTGGCCAGCAGGTTGCTGGGGTGGTTGATGTTGGTCGGGTCTGTGATGTTTTCCTTGGACGTGGACAAGCTGCGGGTCTTGGCTAACGAGAAGTGCTGTTCACAGGCTTGGATTCGGTCGAGCGTGGCACTGCGGGGGGGATCGGACCACCTGTCGGCCTCTCCAAACTTTTTGGGGACGGAGGAGCTCCTCTGATGTTTGCTCCTCTCTTCTCTTCGAAGACTGAGCTGCCCTGTGCTCTTCCTGTCAGGCAGCAGCTTGACACTGGTCAGGAAATCTATGGATGAGCCTCTGGAGCAGGACAAAGAATAAATGTGTCTTTATCTTTTATCTATAAAGAAAATATATTGTGCATAGAGGAGGGACTAACCTGGTCAAGATGGCCATGAGATCATTGTTCTTCAGACATTCAGCCAAGTTATCCACCACAGATTCCAGTGTGAGTAATACTTCCATCACATAGCCCTGCAACAGGGAGACAAGGAATTGAATAATATTCGATGGACAGATTTTCCTGAATTCAGGCATCCGCTGATTTGACTTCTATGATGAAATCGGTTTTTGAAATGAGGTTTAATGCTGCGTTCATGCGTTCATAAAAGGGTCAGACATCCGAGTCATCTGCCCAACAGCGCCAACAAGCACTGATCACAGACCTGCACTTCCTCTCCATGTTCGCCGACGACCTCCACCAGCCTCGAGAGCAGGTCGGACACGGCGTGGGCGGAGATGGGCTGACGCAGGGCTCGGAACACCTGGAAGGAACGGCCAGCGTAATGACGTGATGAACTGCACAAGCCTGTCTGCAGCGCCACATCACTGAGCTGCTGCTCCAGGTGGAAATCTGAAGGAAGCCAGAAAAACAACAACAACAACAACAAAAAGTTACTGAATTGTAAAGATTCTGCTGTAAAATATAGTCACTATTTACTTGTTGTTGTGTTACCTGACTTGGTCTCTTTGAACACGGACACCACATGGCGCAGAAAGTTGGTGAGCTGCCCAGTGCTTTTTGAAATTTGATTCTTTGGTGAAATGTCTTCATGGCACCACAGTGGTCCATGCGCTCTATAAAGGAACAGTTCGTATATTACTGACAACACACAGTTCAGAGTCTATGCAGAGGTCTGCAATGGCAAATTGGGTGAATAAGCATGCCCCTGTGCTTCTGTTTGAAATAATATAGATTGTTGTATCAGAACTGGAAAGAGCCATTTCAAACAAATGAAATATGAAATATATATAGATATATATTTGCATGGTGAATGTTTTAGCTGGAATTTCCAGTGTGTAAAACTAGACAACATATGTTTTTTATGTCACATCCTATCCACGCCAATAAGAATCTATTGCACTGTACGGACGGTGCCACTAGGTGGTAATCTACATCAAGAAATATGAGTATCACTCAAAATACATCTATCAGTATACCAGAAAACTAGTTTGGACTGTCCAACATATATACATATGAATGAAAAGTAGGACTTGTAAGTAAAATACTTTCTCAGGATCGCTGCATGTACTGCACGGATACCACAGTACATTTAGACACAAGTACCTTGCGGATAAATACTCAATGAGCTTATTGGTCTTCTCATCCATTTTATTGGAGCCCACCAGCTCCTCCACCTCTTGTGAGATCTCAGGCAGGTTGTTGCTGCTGCCGCCGAGGCTCAGATTGGACGACGTGGAAGAAGAACTCAGACCGGAGTCTGGCACAGGAGAGGCCTGATACTCCCGCAGGAAGTCGTGAAATCCTCCTAAACACCAACACAGGAACGGATGTGTCAACAAAAACAACGATTAAAATGGTTCACCATGACTTTTTATTCTGCAAACTGCAGCTGGAGATGGCAGGAGTTAGTGTAAGAAGAGGACATGAGGGGAGCAGCATGACCTGCATTAACACATCTGGAATCTCTTAGACTTTAACACTGACCGTATTTATTTCATGTTGTAATGTTATCAAGGCTAAATTCTAAACTGTTGCTCACTGAATCCCATTACTCTTAATTTACACATAGACAAGGAAGTGAAGAAGTTAAGACTTTATCTTAAGATCTTCTCAGCAGTGTTATCATTGTGTTGCATGATTTAAAAAATCGCATATATATATATACTGTAGTTCACAATGTGGTCAACGGGACAAAAAAAACGCTCTCTACTTTCAGAGAGTCTAGACATTTGCAAAATATTATTGTCGGGGTCGATGAAGGGAGCCGAAGCAGCCAATCAGAGCCCAAGCAGATGGCCCCAAATTGGGCAACGGGATAAAAATAGCAGGATGGAATGCCTTAATCAAGACCTCTGATGTGCTCAGTATTCCTTTTAGCACAGTGTCCAGATATTTCCTCCCATGATAAGACACTTATCTATACTCTCAAAGGAATGTTAGCCGTTCCCTTTTGATGTTTACGTTTATCGTAGCCAGAAAGAAACGCAACATTCGCAACCTGCTCTGGCAACTGGACATGGATCTATTTTATGCTCGATATATTTGTAGTTGACAGAATTCAAAAAGATGAAGGTCTATTATTTTACCAGAAGGTGAACCCTCTGAGGGCTGAAGGCTTGGTTTGCAGTTGAGGGTCTTGGTGCTGTTGAGCTCACGTGTCTGCAGTAAGACTGAGGCAATGGCCTGGAAGTTGTTGTTGCAGGACAATGTGATGAGCAGGTGTAGGAGGAGACGTTTGCTGTGCTCAAACACCTCGGGACGGTAATGATCCATCCCTGGAAAAGGAGCAGATAAGTCAGGAACAGAGTTATACATCTGTATATGTACTGTATATACTGACGAGCTGGACGGAGCTGACTTATCATCGTGTAAACTCACCCAAAAACAAGGCATGTAGCAATAAGGGCAGGTGCATGGCCCAGTCCTCTCTCACACTGTGATCCACCACCATCTCCGTCATGAAGATGACCGCTACGTTACACCTACGACAACAAGAATACACACTGTTACTAAGTCACAGAGAATGTGACATACTTTTATACTGCATGCAATAGTCTTACCTGTGCAGTGGTCCCCTGGGAGTCACTGTCTCTGGTAGGTAGTCCACCAGTGGAGCCCAGCAACCTCCGTTTAGGGGCATGGGCAACGGGTAGGGCTGGTTGGTCTCAATGACAGCCACCAGCCAATCGGCATAGGGGGGCATTGGATCACCTAAATGGTTGCAGAGCAGTAGCAGTCATTTATACAACTTAACATCCTGGTAAAAAAGGAGTTTGTATCTGGACATGGATGGCATTGTAATTCTACACTGCATATAACGTTATTCAATTTTGAAGCATAGTCGTCAGAAAGGGTGGTTTCAGATTATTTTTGGCCTTGTTCGTCACTGAGCTCCAAGAGGGTGGAACCAACTTTGTTTTTGGGTCACTGGCAGCAGTGCAGAGGCCCTGGGATCAACTACTTTTATATCAGTGCCAGTTCTCACCAAAGCCCTTTGAGAGTCACAGGCTACGCTGCATCGCTCATACACGATCAATCCTACATCTTTATCCTCCAGTCCAACCAGTATATGGTGTCCACTGGGTGTCAGAGAGAATAATACTTACTCTTATCATCGTCGTAAGAGCCTCCTGAGCTGCTGCTGTAGCGTGACTCCAGGCGGTTGTGTGCTCGCATGATGTGGCTAAGCCTGAAATTAAAAAATAAAACAATAATAATGATGATGATGGTTGATGTAGTGTAAAGCAGTTAATCAAGTGCTTTAACATTTCAGTGGCCGCTGTACCTTTCCTCATTCTCTTTGACAGTCTTGATGTCATCTGTGTCAGGAAAGCTCTCCTGGCAAAGAACGACAGTGTTGCTGCTTGATGTGGTGCCTGCACACAAACCAGAGACGATATTAGGTTTTACACTATGTTCAAGTGTAATGGGCGCAACCTTTAACACTAGCACGGATTTACATCACCGCTGTGATGTGTCCAAACCAAGCAGTTTTCCATGGCCATTAAGCTAGACCCAGCTGGGATTTCCTGGTTGGTTCTATTGTTGGACAGAGGGTTAAAAGATGTACCTGAGGCTGCTGTGGGGGCCTTGCTTGTGGCTGAGAAGCGATAGAATGGAGGGCTGTCGCAGTGCTGCACCACAGGGTTGACAGGATCCGTCTGCTGGAGCTCAAATATCAGCTCCTCCATGGTTTGGATGGTGTTGTTCCGGCACAGATAGATCACCACCTTCTTGATCTGCTCAAATACACCACAGAACAGCGAATACGTCTCAAAGGAACAAGAGGGAGCAAGACACAGTTCAGCTTCATGGCATTTTCCAGTTCATCTCTATGACGTGTCTTACATATGGCAGGAGAGTGGTATCACTGCTGACACCACATAAGCTGATGAGAAACTGCAGCGTGGTCCTCAGATTGTTGCTCCACCTCTCATTGCTGACTAATGCGTTCCAGGCGTTTTCCATCTCCGTCCCAGGCAGCTCGTCTCCATACTGACCAGAGGGATTAATAAGAGAAAATGGCATCGCGTTAGCAGCACTGGCTTTAGATCACCCATGTGCTCTGTTTCATTGGGCTTTACCTTGGCAGTCATGAACATGAGGTTATTGAGAACCATGGATGTGGCTTGCAGGGAGCCCCAGCCGGTGCCCTTCAGATGGCACGATGAACTTGTTGTGCTGGTCGTTCGGCTGGAAGAGTCATAATCCGAGGTGCAGGGTGTAAAGGCTGGGAGCAGCAGGCCGCTATCCACCAGCTCGATGTTACTGAGCCAGGGCAGGAGGTAGGTTAGCATGATCTGCCTCCCATTGGGATGAGTGGTGGGGAACCTCTGGCTGACCTCTGGAACAAGTAGAGAGAAGGCAATACGCTCGCATCAGAATAACATCAGCGGTGCAACGCAGTGTTTACATTCGGCCAGGAAATCAAACACATACTCCACACTCAGTTTCACCATAATCGCCAGTTTAATCCCGATCCGCGTATGAATTGGATTTAAAGTGGGAGGGAGATAAAATTAAGCTCTGAGTGTTTCTGCGGTGGGTGGGAGTGTCCAGAGATCCAGTGTCTACGGGAAGGAGGGCTTATTGGAAAGAGGAAGAAGCAGCATTTAGTGGGAAACCATGAGGAGATGATAGGCCGGAGAGAGTATTACAGCAGGCTTAAATACCATGGTTTACTCTAATATAGCCACTTACACACACACACACACACACACACATATATATATATGAAAGAGACCTGAGAATAGAGGAAGTGTGAGTTCGGGATACATCCGAGCCAACTGGTTGGACAGCTGAACCAGAGAGACACTGTACAGTGGTGGCAGTGGACCATGGGTGCCGTAGAGGATGCTGCTGGGTTTCTGCTCGGCAATCCTTTTGGAGTATACAAACAACTTGGCTTCGAGTATCTGCTCGGAGAAAAAGACAGAGAAATTATGCCACTTTGACTAAAAGCAAACAGCAGCACAACAGTGTGTGATTATTGTACGTTTTGTTACCTGCATTAGCTGCATGGAAATCTCGTAGATTTCTCGGTTGGTGTCCGATGCTTTGAAGAGCACCAGGTTCAGCAGTGTCACGATATCACTTTGGCAGTTTCTGCAAGGGAGGAGAGACAGAGATAATAATAACTACGCAGTTGTGTTCCTGTCATTAAGAAATCAATGTGGAGTGTTTTACATGATGTTTTGAGTGCTCGTGAGATAAATCAAGAGGTGAGGGTAAGCTGAGGTGATGCTTCCAAAGACCAAGTCTAAATTTACCAGCAGTTTCTGCACTTTGAAATTTGCACGATCCAAAAAATAAAATATTCACTGTAATCATTACATACTTAAAAAAAGTGACAAAGATTGTGCACCTGCTGCCACAGACGGTAGCGATGGCTTTGAAGCAGCCTGAGGCGAGTTGGTAGGAGCCCGTGTAGCAGCGATCCACAGCCCAGTTGAAAAGGTTGGTCTGGTCGGCGTTGAGCTCCAGGAGCAGGATGACGACTTCGCAGCCAAGTTGATGGACCTGAACCGCGAGTAGATGCCAGCTTAGACTCTTGTGAATCATCATCTTTTTCTTTAAGACCCATTGTATTACTGATTTTACTTGAGCGATTATCTAAAGTGGCTAAAATCAAAGTCGTTACTATTTGTCAGCAACCTGCGAGACAGCTAGCAAGCGGTTGGCAACGTCCAGTGTTGTGTATGTACAAAAGCAGGCATCAGCAAGCTATTAGAAAGACTTTCTGGGTCAGGTCTTTGTTTAAATGCATCACAGTGGTAAAGTGATGACTGCGTACCCGCTGGTCCTGGCAGGCTAGTATGTTATCCAGCCACTTGTAGAGGTATCCATCTGGAGAGAGGCCAACGTTATCGAAGACCGGCCCGCAGCACAGAACAGCAGACATGGCCTGGAAAAACAAACCGGCAGTCAACAACGCTCACATGTTTCAGGTTTGAACATCTCAGGCTAACTTTAGCTCCATTTTTTCTTTGCTATTATAATGCTTCCGCAAGACAGTGACACGGGTCTTAGCCACGTTCTATCTTAGGCGAAATAGTAACAATAGCGTGATGTTTTTCGTCAAACATGAGAATTATATTCACAGGACGATCTGTGGCGATGTGTGGTGGAGGTAAAGGGATAAACGTCTACCTTTAAGGCACAGTACTGATATCTTGTGATCTGGTGGTTCCTGTCGCTGTAGCGCTCCAGTGGGGTGAACATGATGCTGAAGGGCCCTGCCCACTGACTGAAGAGGATGAAGAGATGATGTCGCAGGCTCTGCTGCGGAAACAGGAAGCGCCTGTGGTGCACTGGGGAGGGCAGATGAGCAAAGTTACTGTAGCATCACTCACTGAGAGGATGAAAAAAATATTTGAGAATCAAAAACTCTTAACCATCTACTAAAACAGACATACAGACATTTCACCACACGGAACCAAGGTGCAATTGTTAGTCAGCGGGGAATTGTGTACGTCTGGTAACCCATGAGTCATCAGCTCTCCTTATCTGCTCTGTCCTCAAGCGCAGCACTATTTTTGGATCTACTCCCCCTGTGGGCTATGTCCAAATCAAGATCAATGTCAAGAGTCTTGTGCTCTGTGTGCTGTGCAGACTCTAGCCAAATGGAAGCCTGTTATATAATTCACAATCCACAAATGGATGAATAGGACAGATGGATTGTATTCGGCATCCATATACAAGAACTGCAAAAACACTCTTCTGCAATGTAACAGTCTAAACGAGTACCTAGTGTTTGAGTACCTGGTACACACTGGATGAAGTTTGCCACCATGGCACTGAAGTGAGCTCGGATGTCCTTGAGGATCTCAGCATCTTTGTCATTCTCAGCTTCCAGGAGCATCCGGGTTAGATCCACATACTCCAGGAACAAAGCACCCAGGGCTAGGGTGTCACGTTCCAGAGCTCCACTCGTACTGTGAGATGGCAAACAGGGAGGCGCCGGATATGGAGCAGTCACAAACCAAACATACTAATACTTTAATTTATCTTTAACACCTCCTACAATCACAAACTATCGCAGTTAATTACAAAGTTGTTGTATCATAACTTCATGTGACACAGAGTCAATATTAACCCATTCTTGTCTTTGTTACAGAGTGTTCGGCATGTGAACATTTTGTGGTGTCAGCCAGTTCCACACTGACCTGTCACTGATGACGCCCGCATCCGCCAGCAGCTCGAAGATCCTCAGTAACTGCAGTCTCAGCAGATCTCGACGCTCACGCCGCTTCTTGTTCTGCACAAAGTCATAGGGAGAAAAACTTTACGACAAAGGTCCTGGTAATCGTTTTCTAAAAGACATTTTTTCTCATTGTGATTCATATTTCATGTTCAGGTTGTGTGTGGAAATGCAAATATGATCAACAGACCTCAGGCCTTCTTTCTAGCGCCTCTTTCATTAAGGGATGTAGCTCCTCCACAAGTTCCCTTTGTGGAGACGGTAAAAATGAAAACAGCTCATTGTTAGAAAAAGTGAAATATTCATCATAGAACTAAACATCCAGTTAGGTTGACAAAATGAACAACAGCGAGACTGGTGTTTTATTTCCAGGCAAAAAAAAAAAAATGGATTGCGCGCTGACTCATTAAAAGAGACAAACACAAAAATGCAGCTCCAATCATCCAAACCTATGACAGAAAGGTATTTCCTATATGTCAACAACAAACATGGTTCAGTTTGGACAATGCTCTCTCATGTACCTGAACACAAGGGCATTGGCTCGACCGCAGCCCAGAACTAAAGACTCTGTCAGCTCGATGCTCTCTGCCCTCATCAGGGGAACCAGCTGCTTCAGAAGCCAGGCCACAGACGGGCTTCCGGCGAGCTGGAAAACCAAACACAGAGCGCTGAGTCAGGCTAACACATCTGCCCCGCACCTTCACACTTGAGCGTCTGTGCGTTTAAGAAAATACCAAGCATCCTTTTCCATGCATGCAAAGATACAAGAGCTGCCGTGTCATCTGATGCTGTGAGTTCCAATGTCAACAAGCTCTGAATATGAACACCTGATCCCAGAGAGACAAAGAAGGGGGGGTGGGTAAATAAGGCAGGGAGGCGCGTACCTTGTTGTCGTGGCTGACGCCGCTGTCAGGCGTGGCAGACGTGATCTCGGGTGTCGATGCTCTCAGATGGCCGGGGCTCATGATACTGGGCTTGGCCACGCCAAAGCAAAGGATCAGATAATTTCTCCATAGTGTGACGTAATTGTCCCCACCACCGGAGGTGCTGGTCTTCTTTGCATTCGCAGGGTTACTGGTTATTTATAACAAAAGGAAAAAAAAAAGTATCTACACTGTTTATATTTGGAAATCTCATACGCAACACGGAACCGGTTTCATGTTGCTATGTTAAAAATAGAAACAGTAGAGGATAAATGTGTCCCCTTGGAGTCACTGCAGGGTTTGGGGACACTTACTTTGAATCGACCAGGGGCATGAGCGTCTGCATTCGCGTGAAGGCGTAGGGCCAGGCGTAACTGAGAGCCGTGGGGCAGTGTTTGGGCAGGTTGTCCTGTCGGAGGAGGCTGTAGAGACACAGCACCCAGGGGTCCTTCACAGACTGGGCGAAGATCCACACGTGCGAGGGGCTCCGAATGTCATAATGACTGTTTACGAGCAGCGCGTTCCACTCCACGAGCCACTGCAGGTCCACGTGGTGGCCAGCTGGCAGCGCCGCCTGCAAACGGACAAGCGGCACAGCAGGGACAGAGGTCAAGGGTCGTGTCTGAATTAGGTATCCAATTAGAAACAACTGAGCTTTAATCCCTCATCTTGGAAAAACCACAGTGATTAATAAGTGAAGTCTGATATAATACAACAATATGATAATGCATATCATTTAATCAGTTTAACGTATAATGCATTTGCTGTTTTTCTCAGATCTCAGTAAAAATCTGTATCATCAGGTTCACGCAAACAGATTGATGATTATATAAATGAGAGTCAAAAGGTCAACAGCTGCTTAGTTCCAGCTGTTCATCCATTTTTTTCATGGTTGCTCAAGTCTAACAGTTAAACAGGGAGACAATGACCTGCTTTGTAAACCACATCCTACTTGTGGTTACTAACGTAGTCATGGCTTACGTGCATCGCAAAACTGTCTGCAAGTCAGGCCATGTGAAATTTGAGCAGTGTGAGTAAACGTCTACTGATCTACTAAACATCTACTACATCTACTAGATGAGCAAACGAACTGCACACACGTGTTGACTGGAGCCTGAGGATTTCGTTTGGGGATTAGCCACAAAGCGACAGCGACTTACCGCATCAGACACCGCAACGCTAACCAAACTCTCCAGGATCACAGGGCTGAGCTGGTCCATCATCTCGATCATCGGTTTGTCGTCGTCCTGCAATTCGCAAGTATAAAGTCACTATCTGGAAACATCACAACAAACCTTCTCCATGCGACTCAGTCGTACCTCAGTCTGTCCGATGGTCACAAAGAGGCTTCTTATCTCTTTGAGTATGGCGATGGCGAGTCTGCGCGTGCTCAGCTGACAGGAGCAGAGCAGAACAAGAGCCAGGCCCTCCACGGCGTGCAGCACGGTGGAGTGAGGACCTCGCTCTGCAGGCATCTTCAGACTAGAGCTGTTTTGCAGCAGCTGTGGCGCAAACATCAAAAATATACAAAATGAATTTCTGCAATAGGCATTCATCACAAATGTTGAATGAAGTGTCAGCAATAGGAATGAGAAGTTAAACTAATGATTAGCATTGTCCCTTGTTGAAGTGCACAGAGACATGCCAGAGCTGACACAAAGGTGTGTACCTCGGCGGTGTGTACTTTGGCAGTGTCGTAGCTCTTCCCTGGGGCAGCCTGGGTAAGTTTCCACTGTGTGAGCAGTTGCAGCAGTAACTTGAGGGACGTGTCTAATAATCCCTGGTGGGTGTCTTGCACGTCGCGCAACAGGAAGTTGGTGAATCCAAACAAGACTTCATCTCGCCAGTCAGAGAAATCCACTAATAGACTTTGCAAGGAACTCTGGGCTATGAGCCGCAGCTCATCGTCCATGTGGATCGTCAGCCTGACAATAAAAGACGAAAAGAATTAATCATAAACATACTAAGTTGTTTTTTGTACATTTTTTTGTTAGTAAAAAAAGTTGATATCTATTACAGGTGGACAATAACAATGACATGGCTGTCACGTGTAAATGGTTTATGGAAATTACGTTATAATGGGCTTTAAACAAAATACTAGCTTTAAGCAACGAATGGAGGTGACAGGAAAATCAGGCAAAACTGGATCTGGAAAATCTTTTAGACCTTTTCCCAAACACTTTCCTACACGTGTTTATTTCAAACAGTCACACTGTCCATTCAGGGCTTGGCCTTCCTCATACACGTGACGTACCGAGACAGCAGGTCTATGAGCTCTGGTTTGGACATCCCATCAGGCAGGATGCGAGGGATGGCAGCAACGCATGTCCGGAACAAGTCAATCTTGGGCTTCCTTTCGCCTCTGAAAACAAAACTCCAATTTTTGAGTCTAAGTTTTGCTTACATCAAATGCTTTGGAAACCAGGATGACAAAGTTATGTTCACACTCACGTGATCATGTCCTCGGGCTCCTTGTTCAACATCTGAGCGTTCGTCATCATCATGCAGCGTCCCACCTCCTTGTCCAGGTGTCTGAGGATGTTGTCGATGGCCTTCCGCACATTGATATAATACTGGGACATCCCTGGAACAGACAACGGACATGAAAATATTTCTTACTGCCTTTGATGCGATACCTGGAAAACTGTTGACATTCTCAACATTCCTGACCGCAGTCTGTCTCACTCACCAATGACTTTAGCTTCCTCATCTGTCAACGTTTTGCTCAGATATGTCTTCTTCACTCGAAGTGTGTGCCCAGAGGGCAGAGTGCAACTGGTATTCGGCATTGGAGGCTCACCGTCCTTCTGCTGCAGTTTATCAGCTATGACCAGGAATGCTCTGAGACCAATATTCATTCTCTGTGTGGAGACAAAACAAATTCAACAGTTAGCATAGCATAGCATAGCATAGCATAGCATAGCATAGCATAGCATAGCATAGCATAGCATAGCATAGCATAGCATAGCATTTCAAGAGATAATGTAATTTAAATTCTAAATGCAAAAACAGATGATAGACTATATACATTTTTATGTAAACATATAAATGAATGTTGCATTCATACCTCTGGATTAAGACTAAAGGCTTTTGAGGGTTTTCCAACACAAAGAAGGTCAAATATAATTTCTTTCATGGCAAAATCAAGTCTTTCCTGTAATGAAATGAGAAAAGATTAGTTTATGTGATTTATAATGTCACCGTGTGTTGGTTTTAACTCATATTTTGAGATATAATAGCGGTATAAAAAGACATTTTGTATGACAGGATTGTTTCACTGTAAGTGCAGAATGGCGTGTTGTTGTATTTACCTGTGCAATAAACTGGATGATTTTGACAAAGATATTGAGAGGCATGTCTCTCGGTACCACACTGCGGGATCCTTTGGGGAAAAGTGTTGTTATTATGGTGCTGAGGCGACTGTGGACAGAAGAAGACAGAACACATCACCTTGAAAAACAGTTTTAACAGTTTGTGCACGCGTGTGAAATCTGGTTTGAAACATTTGGGATTCCTCATGTGGACTCAAGCTCATAATAGTGTCTGTAACCGGCTGACAAACTTATGGGCCACCAACACTGACTACTTAACGTTACCTGACCCCAGGCCCATGTGTGTTTATTAAAAACAGATACTTTCTTTCACCAGGTGAAAATAAATCAGTAACAATGATGTGGGAAAATCAGAAAATAAAAATCTCTAACATTAACAGTCACATTTAAGGCCAGGACCTTCATTAGAATCTCAGGAATTTATAGGCATATAAAAACACAGCGAAATAGACTTTAACAAACATTTCATGAGGGAATTATTCATTCTTATTTACTATAAATTACTGCATTTGGCAATAACTTTAAAAAGCATGTTTTTGCCAGAGCTCACCACCATTAAGACTTGGGGAATGAGGAGTGAGGATACTTACCCCTGTGTTGCAGTGTTGCTCTCACACTTTATCCTGATCATATAGACCCACAACAGTCGATACAACGACTCTAACGCAACGCGCGCCATTTTTGGGTCTCGACTCTGCAACAAAATTAAATTTATGCAATAAATACAATGACATAAGACGATATAAGTCAAGTATATAATTATATAACATATAATAAGAATCATCACTCCGATTGCACTGCCTCAGGTATTCAGAACACTGTGCATAAAACAACAGATCATGTGGATAAGGTAAAGCTGAAGTATGGAGCTGATTTCCAATTGAAATTACCTTCAGGTTCGAGAGGCAGTTGTTCAGGAAGACGTGCCATCGGTTGAGGAAGAACTGTTTCTGGCTGACACACAGGAGACACGTCACCAGTGGGTAAAAAGCCTGTGAAATGAAGATGGAGCGTTCAGGTCTCTCGTCACCCACTGCGGTTTATTAAAATAGCTTAACACACATTCTTTGATATTTGAGGCAGCACTTTCAGAGGATAATTTGAGGAATGAAGCTTCAACTCTAAACTATATCTGCATTAAGTACAAATTCAGGCGTAACCCGGTTTTCTATTTGAACTCATAATTAAATCTCTTCCTTTTGTTGCTGACAACACACTGTAAAGTGTAGTTTTCAGACATAATTGCTTCCTTGGGGGAATGTTGGTCTTCTGTGAGAGCGTACTCCGTTAGAGTTGTTGTCTTTCCATTTCATTGTAAACGACTGTGGCGAAATGCTTTATTCAAGACATTTTATGGGAGCGGACGTTAAATAGGCTTCTGTATGCTGCACTGTGTCGTGCTCGTTTTAATGCTTTGAAAAGGCAGCCTGTCTTCTTCCCCTCATAAAATATTTCTACTGTGGACACTGACTTTGTAATGGAAGAGTGCACAAGAGTGACCTTGAAATGCTTGGGGCTTCACAATGACCCAAGACGTCTAGGAAAACTAAGCATCCAGCAGAAGTCGTCCAACTGAAAAGGGAGGCGTCCAAACACAAACAGTGCCAACAATTGGCAACAGTTTCTTCTACTGCCAGTGAACTAACCAGCGAGTGCTTCTTCCTGGAGGACAAGTCCAGGGTTGTGTCGTACAGGCTGTCCACAAAGTTCCTAAGGCAGGGTACGTTCACCTCGTTCTTCACGGCCTAGGACAACACAACAACACAGGTCAACGATCCTCAACCAGAGTGACGCTCTTTTCAGACTGAGGTCAGATGAGGTTTTGTGTACTGCATGCAAAGGAGGGTAAAACTTACTGCTGCAACCGGAACCAGAATTTCCACAAACAGACCCGCCAAGGCATGCCTTATGTCCTTGTCCTTAACTTCCAGGAAGTACTGGGCACACTCCTGCAGTCGAAAGAGACGTAAATGTTTCAGCATGCAACAGAAAATGATTTCACTAAAGGGGAATTGTGTAATTATATATTTGATATATAGGACAGGGAAGCTATTAAAGTCTGTTGTACCTGCATGAACTGAAAGGAGGCTTCAAAATCCTCAACGGGATACATCTTAATTCGGAAGAACTTGAACCCCATGATGAGGCTAATGGTGCTTTGGATTACATATGGACTGTGCTCTTTCTGTCGCAGCTCCTTCAGCTCCGCCGTAAACTTCTTCTTCACTGCAGGAAACCTGCGAGACAATAAAAATAAAGAAATAAAAATAAAGACATACACACGGAGCTGTGAGATCCCAAAGCAAATCTGCGACGCAGAGAGAATATATTGACAACATACATATTTAGCAGAGCTCCCAAAAATATCTTCCCATCGTCTTTCCTTCCATACACAGACTGAACGTCTGTGACCCCGGACAAACCCTGGTCTAGAACCTGATCCCATTCCCAAATCTAACCAGAGATTTGATTAATCAAATCAACCTATTCAGAGTGAATCCAGCTGTTTCTGCTTTATGGTTAGGTGAGGAGTCCAAGAAACAAGATTCACAGTATTCGTCTCTCAACTATTAATCCTGTCTCAATTATTTTAGTCTACACATGGACTCCTGACCTTTCGTGACCTCAAAGACAAATAAAGATCTCCATGAACGCCTCTTGGTGAAGTATCTCCTGCGGGAAATTGTGCAGAGAGCACTCGGAGCTATGTCGAAGGCTCACCAGCCATATCTCTATTTTAAGGGTTTGTTCCTTGCCGCGATGAGCTGAAAACTTCACGTAAACACACATCAATTTCCAGTCCTAGTTTGGTGTGAAGGGGACCTGTCCAAATTTGTGCCGTCTCCACAGTATGCTACCGTCTCTTGAACGGGGGAATGTTTTGCAGAGAGTCACGAGCAGAGAGTCATAACGTGGCACGACACCAAAATGCCAAAGTGTAAATGGCAGATAGGGAAAAAATACAGTAGAAACAAGAAATTATAATCAATTATCGAACTGTTCTTCTCGTTGCAACTTACTTGGACTGGGCTAATACTCCTATTACTTCGGCATAGAGGTCTGCTACAGTGTGCATGTTGCCAGTGTTCGGACCATGATACCTGTGCGAAACACAACATAAGAAAGAGGGAAAACAAACATCAGACACTTTAAATTATGAAATTAAAAAAAATCAATAAAGGAATTATAAGATCTTACCCTTCTTTGTATCTAAAGTGCTTAAAGGCGAGGTTAATGACTTCATTCACTAAACCGTCCAGGGCAGGGTGGAGCGGCATCTGGTCAAGAATCAGGAGATAAGATATTTATATATCGAAATGTGCGTTTACTGTAAGTGACTTTTAGATCTGACTTCAAATAAAAGTCTTTTGAGTCCAGAGTGAATCCAAATCACCTGTTTCAAAACTTCTATCAGGACAAGGGAGAAGATGAAGTCGATGGCCAGATCTCTCCTCTCGAGGAGATAGTCCCTCTGCTGCTCGTCACTATCAGCGAGAAAATAAAGAACGGGGGAAACGGATTAGCGTCGCCGTGTCTTCACGTTTTACTCGTGACACACTGAGGTCAGACGAACGAGTCTCACTTTTTGGACTTGGTGTTGGCTCTCGGTCGATGCCCGTGCAGCTCCTCCTCGAGGCCGTTTTGTCTCTTGTACCAGTCGAACAGAGTGCGCAGGATGGAGGGCAGACAGTACTCGGCCAGAGAGCTCATGGCGCTTATCAGCTGCAGGAACAAGACGTATATGTATAGCGTGCAGAAGCCTGTTTGTGTTGAGCGTTTAACATACCAACGGCACGAGATAGCAATCATCATTACCCTTTGTTTATTTGTCAAAGCAATTTTGAAACAGAAATCACAGCAGCAGTTATTCGTCAGAATATGTCAGCTTGTTTTCACATATTTTTGTTATATGCGTTATATAAAGGACTAATCCACGACAAAGTTAAATCCGAGACTGCATAAAGGGAGAAAAATGCAGTAGCTGGATGAGCTGTGCAGATGGACAAGGTGCCCATGGGGCAGGCGCCCTCGCTCCCGTCGGGGAGGGAGGTGGGGAGGAAGGAACGGGCCGGGCACACAGGAAGGGAGGAGGGTCTGGTCAGGCCGGGGGAACACAGCGAGCCCTTCATTCAGCACGAGGCCGGGGATGAATCCGTGCTCTGTGCGGCTGCTGAATGGCCTCACGCCACACAAACACGCCCCTGTCGCTCTCTCCGCCGAGCCACAGACCTGCTGCTGGACACACCTCGCTCACAGCCAGAGCCAGATCTCAAGGTAAACACTGCTGCCCCTGACTGGCTGTGAAAGACGGGATGTGAGCAGGAGCCCCTCACCCCGCTGCCCTTTCATGTGACAGTGAAAACAGGGCATCACCCAATAAACAGCGGTCAACAACCGTCCTCTTCATCCACTCATTGTGACATTTTCATTATCGACACAATCGAACCCTGTGTTTCTCACAGCAGACTTACTTGGTCAAACTGAGGATCCTCTCCTCTCTGTAGAGACTTTGTTAATGGCTTTTCCTGAAAGAAAAAAAAAAGAATATTTCACTACCCCCCTGTTGGTTTTATTATGCTAACAAAGTTTTCATTAGTTTGAACTGGAGCTCATAACTCTACCCTCCTTGCCCATAGTGTGTGTTCGTGTGTGTTCATTTGTGTGTATTTTTGAAACAGAGACTCGTTATAGCCCGGCTAATGAAGGGAGCCGTCACACAGTATGACACCAGGCATGAAGAGGCTGAGCCAGATATTAGAGATGGGACATTCATGACAGCTCCCACTAATTTACGAGGACACATCCCTCCGCTGTCTCGATGGCGAGACACCAAATCAGCACGCCCCTTGCTCGATGTAAAGCGATGAATCATCACTTACTTGATGACTGATCCAAAATAGCTGTCTGTCTCTGACGTTGACATTGACATTGACGTTGACGTTGACGTTGACGTTGACATTGACATTGACATTGACGTTGACATTGACGTTGATGTTGACATTGACATTGACATGGCGTGGGCTGGTTGCAATGACGCCCTCTAAAGCCCCTCGCTCTGAAGATCCCTGTCTGAGCTGGGCCGACAGAAAAGTCAATACCTCCGTCGCAATGATCGTATTCAAACAACTTTTTCGTTTGATTCATTTTCCACAATTTAAGAAAATCATCCAGCCGCTGCTTCTGAGCGAAGACTTTTTAAACGTTTCGAATTCACAGACAATGAACCGAATGGACAACAGTATGACAACAACTACTCGGCGAGTCTTCAGCCGAGAGACACGTCCGCCCTGCAGGCCTCCAGAGGGGTTGCACACTCTCCCTGTGGTAATTAACACTTCCCTGCAGACGGGGCCGGTGACTAACAGCTCCTCATAAATCATCGTCCCTAAAACTGGAGCCTGCAGCCACAAGTACATGTACATGTCAGCCCTGTGCAAACTGCACCAAGGGGGAACTATCTGCGGTGAACAACGCGCCACTGTAGCAAAACATAAAGCGACGTGTGTGAAGATCAGCTGCTTAATGCAATGTATTTTCAGTATGTTTCTTAAAATACGGATCAGCTGGTCATTTTTAGCCGAACTTCAGCAGCACTCGTTTGATGCTAATCTGGTCCTGAGGGCGGGTAGAGAGTTGTGCGCACAGTGACACACTGTGTGTACGACCCTTCAGCCTGTAGTCGCACAATATAAGAGATAAACAGAGATAGACAACACTATTCAGGCATGTGATTGTTACACGAGAGCCGTGGGCCAATGTCTTATTTTCTTCAGCAGTGTTTTTTTTTGTAATATTGAATTAATTATTTAGTTTGTCTTTAATTGACTTCAAAATATATATGTTTTTTAAACATTTTGAGCAACAAGAGCACAAATGCAAAAATATTCTTTGGTTTCAGCCTCGCAAATAAGATGATCATTCATGCATCTCACAATACCACCCGCGTTCAGTTGACAGACACGCAACATGACAGGGTGGTTAGCGACAAAGCCATGACAGTAATATAGCACTGTGCAGTTTCAAATGTCAAGAGCCTCACTAGCAGGAGTCAGGCTGTTTAGTGCCATCACAGCAAATCAGCATATCATAAATACAGTAAATCATACATCAGCTGACGTCAGGAGATTTAAAAAAAAAAAATTCAATCGTAGAACTGTTTAAAAATGGGCATTTTGTCCTTCACCTCTGTTTGTAATTCATTGCTGGCAGGCCAGATATTGTGTCGGCTCAGCTTTCAGTCCGACCTTATTACAGTGGTTCACAACCCATGGGTCAAGACACCCACAAGGAGTCACAAGATGAACAACATGACGAAACCTCCTATGACAACATCATGATTCTCCAAACTTACTCCAAACAACTGAAACACTGCTAAAGTGTGTGAAACGCTTTAGAGAAATGCAACATTTGAAGTGAACCGGACTTTGTAGCGAGGATTTGGAAGATTAGGAGACACTGGGACCGAGCGCTAATGTCATGATCTCATTTCCTCCCTGATAACGGCAACAGCAACAATGCATCACTGCGCTCTGGCTCTCCACTGACTGACTGACTCACCAGCGGCTCGGCCATGATGATTCGGATCTTGCGCTCGGAGGCGGTGGTGAAGTTGGCGAACAGGCTCTTGAGGACGTACTCGCCCGGCTTGCTCTCCGGGTCGATGCTGATGGGCATCATGGCCGGGGGACCCTTCTCTCCCTGAGGACAGCAGACTGGAGGGATGGGGGGTTTATTGTATCCGTTCCCCACAGGAGATGCTGGAAATAAAACACACACACACACACACACACACACACACAAAATAGGAAACCGTTTAGTCAAGCTGATCATTGTCAAATCAAGCACAGGACAGCGGAGCAGATTCAGATCTGTTTACTAAACGCGATCGCTGACTGAGAAGCTTCCAAACATGGACAAAAAGTTCTCGATATGTTGTACATTCCTGAGACTGCGACTGTCCAAAGGGCACCAGCTGGTGTTTTCATTTCGTACCAGCGATGTCACTGCCCTCTGAGGCAGAATCGTGTGACCGTCCTTCAGCCAGTGTTATGATGTGGCCAGTGTTTCATTACGGCTTAGGCCATAAAACCCCACAAACTAACAAACGAGTTAAACTTTACCTCGGTGCTCCGCTCTGCTGCCTCGGGGCCCAAAACATGCTAAATATAGTGAAGAACCGCTTCCAAACATCTCATTAGAACTTCTGACTTTTCATCAAGCCTGTTAAGTCTTCAACTCCCAACTGCACCTCCAGCACAGGAAGTGCCATAAATCTCATGTGTAAAGACACTGAGTGGTGAGTGGCGTCCCGGATGACAACAAGAAGACAACAATAACAACGTTTGGTTCAGCTACTGCTCCGAGTGTGTAAACAAGTGTGTGTGTGACGGAAATGGAGAGAAACCACATCAGCAACAGCACAGTAAGACGCACGTCACACATGAAAAGTCGTTTCTAAGCGGTTTATAATTATAAATATTATAATTACGAATCAAAAGTGATCACGTCTTTAAAATCCCACTGAGTAAATTGAAGTAGACCGATATATCTACTGCAGAAACAACCCGCAGATTGTATTAAACACAGGGATCAGATAACTGATCGTTGAATTGAATGACCTTTGAGATCTGTCAAAAGAGAAACCAAAAGCCGAAACATTCATTTCCTCACAGATCAAAGGTCAAGAGGACAAACACAGCTCCAATGAATTACTTCAACCACGTCACTCAACGTCACCGCCTCTTAGCAGGTAGTGACAAGTGATCATGGTACTGAGGTGTTAAACATCAGCGCAGATGAATGTCCTGAGACGGAAAGCGACAGAGGCTTCTTCTCCGGCTCGTGTCAGGACATATCTTCCACAGAATCATGTGAGGAACCTCGTGTGACCATCTCCTGTGGTTTTCTCAACGTGCCTCCCTTCACTCCACTGTGGCATCTCAGCACCTACCCAGGCCCTTGATGAAGCTGATGACGCTGGCCTTACTCCAGCACACGGCCGTGCCGTCCATAGTGGGGACGGAGGAGGATACGGGATCCAGGGTTGTCCTGAATGGAGACAGACGCTGTCTAGTAATGTCCACCGACGTCCATGTCAACGTGTGTGTCAGCTGGCCCTGTCCTGCTGGGCATAGTTTCTATAGAGCGCGCAGGAGCTGACGGCGGGTGTGTTTTCAAAAAGTGGGAGTAGTGTTTTGGACAAGAGACCACACACTCTCCAGTCCTCTCTCTCTCTCTCTCTCTCTCTCTCTCTCTCTCAGCTGCTTCTGCTGTGGCTTCCTCCAGCCCCTTGTGACCAAGCGGCACCTTCCAAGAGTGAAGGTCAGGCAGGAATTTTTAGCTGAGCCACAGCACAGTGACGAGGTCCAACATGCTACGGTGGCATAGCTGTGTGACTATATTTAACCCGGGGTACACACTATACTGGCAGATCAGCCCCCCGTCCCCCCACCCCCCCACGCCTCCCCCTCCACCTCTGTGGTCCATGAGGCATGAGGCGCCTACACTGTTAGACTGCATCTGGAAACAAAAGTCTGATGTCCCATGATTTTAAAGGGCGCTCGATGAACTCAAATCAGCACATCGCCATTCCGACCAAATCCTCCCGAGCGGCTTTGACCGGAGACGGGAAGTGGAGCGAAGACTCAGACGCAACATGTGACTGTGCAACCAAGGCGCTCGGGCACAGTGCACATTACATCATCGCCATGCTGGAAACACCCTGAGCATGGTGGCGCTCGAGGAGGACAACACCAACAGGCCGACAAGTGTCTCCAAGCACACACACACACATGCTCAGATACACAAACACGCACGCACATGCACACAAAGAATGCAGGTCTCTATATGCAGCATGCAGAGACTGTGCCGCTGAGTAAACAACCGCTTTGGCAGTGGTTTGTGAAGTGAGTGGGTGGATGTTTAGATTTAGATACCACTGACCTCCATAGCTTTGGGGAGCACTGTGTCCCGCTGCACTGACAGTGCACTTCTGTGAGAGAAGCATTTGTATTGTGCAATTGCCAAACGTTACTATTTAATCCGCCGCGCAGTTTTTATTTATTCTGCTTCCAGACTTGCAATAAAAGGTACGTGTCTGCAGCGCACCGCTAAAGGTCAGTGTCATAAAAAAAAATGTAACAACTTTGAGTCATGTTATGTAACGAGCAGGAAAATCTTGTCGTAAAAGTCTTAAGCCAAAGGAGGCATCCTGTGAACAAGCAGCTGTGCCACACTGGCTATTGTTCATATGTTCTGATAAAGCTGAATTCAGCATTGAAAAAAAAAATCAAGATTGATTTGAAGTTAAAAAAAAAGAGGACACAACAACTGGAGCTGATGTGGCAGCAACATCCTATGACTAATGCATTAGCACAAGTTTGTATTTGAGTGTCTCGAAAAATGGAGAGAGAGAGAGAGAGTTATTCTAGACCTCTGTGGAAAGCAGATTAAAATGTCTCTAACTATTGACCATCATCCCTGTTTTAGCGAGCTGACATCAGGCTGGAAACGGCTGCCTGCTGTGAAGGACGTTTGTGTAAGTCAGTGGTAAAACGCCTGCATCTGTCTCTCCCAGCTACAGGGAAGCGACATGCCTATGCTCCAGTTGTGAAATAACTGTTATGTGTTATGAGTTATGTGTGAAAATAATATTATCAGCCTTTCAAAAAAATAGAGCACAAGCGTTACACTGCACAAATTTCAACATATCACATTCAAAATAACTGAATATTTCCGAATAGGATGACACTAATTGCAACGTTAACGAGCATAATGAAATCTTTAACAGAAACTAACAGGAAAGTGAAAAACTTTTTTGACCGCTCATCTAATCTCTGATTGGCTGATGGCCGGAGCAGCCTTCAGGCAGTGTGACCTCCGGCCCTGACGTGACGGGACTGCTGTGTATACACAATGCCAGTTCTGTGCAGCTGGTTGTCACTGTTTTATTAGAGGTGGACAGACTGACTTATGACAGATCAGTGTCTAAAGGGGTCCTGACTTTGTTTACGTTGTGGTTACAGTGTAAACAGACTATGACAGCAGGGAAAACACAATACTGTGCATACTATATATGTGTGTGTGCACACACATAGGCACACATAATAATATAATTTAATTATATTAAAGTAAAATAAAATAAAATAAAATAAAATAAAATAAAATAAAATAAAATAAAATAAAATAAAATAAAATAAAATAAAATAAAATCTGCAAACTGTCCTGACTGTGACGATTGTGCAACATCGTCAGGAGATGGTCCAGTGTTGAGTGTGTGTAAACGGGGACGCGTGTTGCAATGCATATATTTACATTCAGATACCACAGAGATATTGAAGCTACCACAGCTGACCTGTTTCTCTCCCTCAAAAGATAGTTTAAGTATCCATTTATGAGCGGGCTGCTCATACCTTATATACTACAGACTTATGTTATGATCAGGACTTATGTTATGATGATGATGTCACCAGGCCC
>JAFBJQ010001709.1:0-15564 GCA_016785345.1 Trinectes maculatus
TCATTATTTAACTTTCCATAACTGTGTTGACCATTATTCTATTGTAGACCAGAAATTAATTGAATTAAAGCGGCTACAGGCAGCAGAAGAGTGATCTGGGTAATTATTATGTTTATATATGTTTATGTTTATATAAAATTACTGGATGTGTCCACCTGGACACATGAAGAGGAGACAATCAGGCTTTAAACGTTGTTCATCTAATGAGCGATTGAAAACTAATATTCAAAACTAATTTTGAATGGAATATTCAACAGTTGTGCGACCCCTATTGTAAATATTACAAGGGTTGTATCAAACTAACTAACTAACTTGACAACTGTGTTTCAGAGCTGCCGCCAGGATGGGAGAGAATAGATGACCCAGTGTATGGGGTGTATTATGTAGAGTAAGTTCATCACCTCACCAATTCACATAAATACAAATAGAAACAGGGTTTCTCCACCTCTGTCTAACTTTTGACCTTTTGGCGACATGCATCTGTTTTATTGCAAAGTTTCCCTGTTTCTCTGTCTCTGTCTCTCTCAGTCATATAAACAGGAAGACACAGTATGAGAACCCGGTGGTGGAGGCGCGGCGTCAGAAAGTCCTGGAGCCGCAGCAGCAGCCGCAGCCGCAGCCTCCAGAAGGTGAGCGGTATATTCGAGGTTCGTTTCCTGCCCTGGCACGGCACCATTTCTTTCTTTCTTCATGTCTGTGTGTGTCACGTCTAGTTTGTCCAGAGCTCGCCTGGGTTTGGGCCAGACATGTTTTTTTTTTTTTTTTTAATTTAACTGCTGCAGATTAACGTCTACACTCATGATGTCAAACTTTGTTCTCATATGAACAAAGTTTTAAATGGGATTAAGCTGGCCCAAGCCCCGGTGTTGGATTTGATGTTTAGATTTTAATTTCTGTGATTTAAAATCATAAGTGCTATTTATCATTTTGTATTTGATCATTTAATTTGCTTTGATGTGAAAAGATAATCAACTGATTTTTACGTTTTAGGAGACGTGCAGAGTGTGAGATAGAACAAAAAGCTCATGTATAAAGTGAAAGCTTCAGGTGCTCTGAAAACAGCATATTCAGAAAACATTTCAATGTCTCAAGTGCCAAAATCCACAGGAAGTTCTGTCATGTTACATTATCTGCTATGCAAAGCCTGTGTTGCAATACTTTGTTGTTGTGTTACAATACTTAAAATATTTTTAATAATCTCTGAATCAACAACGTACACAAGTAGAAGCTGATTAGAACCGAGGCATTAAAATAGCAAGTATGTACCGTATGTGCAGCAAGCTCTGTGTTGACATATAACATACAGGGGTTCCTCGTGTTACGCCGGTCGCGAGATACGTTGTTTTCGTGGTTACGACACATCTCCCGTGAACTTCCTTGTTTCGGCTTAAGCGGTTTGCCCCGTAAATACGTACAGACTTCGCACAGGAACTAGTTGGTGAGCGCTCTCTCTGTCTCTCAGTGTGCCTGCCGGCTCTCCAGCACCTCCACAGCACAGCTAGGCTACTCTGCCTTGTGTTTACTGATGTGAAATGGATGGCAGCCGGTAAGGAGATGCACACGGACACAGAAGGGTGGTGTTATAGCGACATCTGGTGGCACAACTTATTATCTACATACAAATACATACATATGAATGTATGTTCCGACTAACGTCGAAATTCGGTTACGACACATTCTCAGGAACGGATCTCCGTCATAACACGAGGACCCCCTGTATATGTTACAGATATCAATGTGTCTGCTGATGTATGACTTGTAAATACACTTTTGTGTTTAGTGGGTGGATTAACATGTGTCTGTTTGTGTGATTATGTTTGTGCAGAGTGGATTGAGGAGCACTCCTCAGCAGCGGCTCCTTTAGCAAACTACGCTCCGAACCACCTGGAGACCTACAGGGACCCGCAGGTCCTGCCAACTCTACCTCCCGGCCCCGCAGGAGTCAAACGTAAACGCTTATGCTTATAAACGTTTACACTAACTACATCAGGAAGTTTTGAATGATGTGCATGTAAATGGAAACAAGGCCATTCATTTTTATTATGCTGATTCTCAGGAGGGAAGCCTTTTTTCACAAGGAACCCTGCGGAGCTGAAAGGAACCTTCATCAACACAAAACTGAAGAAGAGTCGCCGCGGCTTTGGCTTCACTGTGGTCGGAGGAGACGAGCCAGACGAGTTTCTGCAGATTAAGAGTTTAGTGCTGGATGGGCCTGCTGCTGTGGATGGCAAGATGGAAACAGGTGCAGTACATGGCCACCATCCACAGGGGGCACTCTTTATTTTCCCCAATACAGCTATTTATTTTCCATTAAATATCAACAGTGGGCTGATGCCAAATAATAACAACGGTGTCACATTAATTTTACAACAACAAAATATTTGTTAATTGTTTAAATAACTGCATGACTAACAGTAACTGTTTTTGGTCTAGGTGATGTCATCGTCAGTGTGAATGACACCATTGTGCTGGGCTACACCCACGCTCAGGTGGTGAAGATCTTCCAGTCCATCCCCATTGGTTCCATGGTGGACCTAGCCTTATGCCGTGGATACCCTCTACCCTTTGACCCCGATGACCCTAACACCAGCCTGGTGACCTCAGTGGCGATCTTGGACAAGGAGCCTATTATCGTCAACGGACAGGAGACATTTGACTCAACTTCCAGCCAGACAGGACCCGATAGTGGAATGAGGGAGCCGCGGCCGCACAGCCCTTCGGGAGAAGTGGCACCCAATGGTTTGCACGGATACTCCAGCGATGTGGTTACACTGGCCTCATCCATCGCCACCCAGCCCGAGCTGATCACCATCCACATGGAGAAGGGAGACAAAGGATTTGGCTTCACCATTGCTGATAGTCTAACGGGAGGAGGGCAGAGGGTCAAGCAGATAGTGGACTATCCGCGCTGTCGTGGACTAAAAGAGGGGGACATTCTGATGGAGGTCAACAAGAGGAACGTGCAAAATATGAGCCACAACCAGGTGGTGGACCTGCTGAGCAAATGTCCCAGAGGCAGTGGTGTCACCATGCTCGTGCAAAGAGGTATGTTACATGACTTCATGTTGAATGTCTGTCAGCAAGGGTGGATCAATAGGTGCTAGATCTGAAGTTCTTCTATAAAAGGATGTGATTAAGCGCACAAAAGAATAGTAGCGGCTTTAAGAGCAGGCACAGAGAGAGAGTCATAACAAGAGAGCAAGAGAGAAAAGTGAGGAAGAGGAGAGTGGGTGGCCGGATGAAACTGTTCAGAGTGGATGGGATGAAGGTGGGATGAGGTAAAGCGATGAGGTGGGCTGAGTTAAAGAGGAGAGATGGATGGATGGAGGAGGGTGGAGGGGCATGTTAGGTCGGGGACCCGTTTTACCTTATGAATACAGATGCAACCGAATTAGATCCCAGCGACGTTGTCAGTTTCATGTTGTTTTACAGTACGTTGCCTCTATAAGGGTGTGACTGTTCATTATCACCTCAGGATGTGTATGTGTCATATCACTGTGCCTGGAATAATTAAGTAAGAGGGCGTTGGTGATGTGTTGATGGAAATGGTGGTATTGAGTTTGATTTAAACACGGAATATTCAGTTGGCTTTTATGCTGCTGTTGTTTTGATGGTTTTAAATGGTGGATCCTGCTCAGCTACACCGTGTCACCTGTATTCTGCGGCAACGTTGGCCTCCAGTGACTCGGCGATGTCCTTTCTCGCTGAAATGTCAGAACAACACAAATTATTTTTACGCGATGGCAGAGGTATCAGTGCAGACGCTGAATGACAGTCTAGGTGTCTTATTAGGGTCCAGCCCTTATTGTTGTTAAATTGCTGTCCGTGCTGACTGAGCCACAGCTCCTGGAGCGGGAGGTTGGGATATGAACCTCTAATGAGTTGACCTTGTGCACTGCAGCTGGAATAATGCCACTGTAACGTGTTAAATGTCAGCATCGTTATGGGCCTGTGTGTGTGTGTGTGATTAAGATGGGGGTGGTATTCCTGCTACCAGAGGAAATGAAAGCGGGGATGAGTATGAAGGGGGATATAGGAGGTCACAGGGGACACCAAGAGTGTCAGACAGCAGCCTAGGTCGTCTTTTAGCTTTGAAACCGGCCTGTCATTAACCAGTGACGCAGTGATCAGGGGCAGAAACTACACACACAAGCAGAGGGGTACCTTGGGTTTTGAGAAGATGTCGCTAAAGCTGAGCTTGAAGCTCTGACTGTGTCTCAGAATGATGCAGTGACCTTTCGTGTGATCGCCACTGGCCAGCGTGGAGTCATTCGTAAACGGCGATTACGGGAGCACAGAGGAGCGTGGTGAGGCAGATGAGATGCGGGTGCAAACAGGAGGACCAGGGATCACGGTTTAAGAAGATGGAGGATTAGAGAAGAGTTTGAGATTTGCTCAGCAGCCCCGGAAGTTGAGCGAGCGGCGCATATATGAGAGAGGTGGTACAAATAAGTATCAACGGATGAGAGGAGGAGGAGGATGAGGAGAAGTCTGAATCAGTTCATCTGTGACTCATCAGTCGGTGCTGCCTGACTCAAAGTCAAGACAGTGCCTTATTATAGGAGAGCACAAAGAGCAAGGTCGAACAATCTAGCATCACACAGCGTTCCTGCAGTCACCTTTATCCATCCAACTTATATTATACGTGTATGACCTTCTGCAGTAGACTGTGTTTTGTCACAGGAGTTGCATTCATGTAAAGTGCTGCATAGAAACAACAAAGTGACACACCCTTACGACCAGTGAACTATTAATTCATTAGCTTTTTTAAATTGTAGTTGAGATTGATTGGTGCAGTTTCCAATATTCTACTAATAGTAAAAAGAAATAAAAAACAAACGTTCTTTATATACTTGTAAGTGTGAAAACATCTTTTTTTTTACTGGAACATCTAATTTCAGAACAACACACTGCTTCGCAAATTTAAAAAATCTTTTTCAGGTGACGTGTGGAAGTTGTGATGTTTCATACGATAGCAGAAAAGTCTGTCCAAAATTAACACAACCACATTTGTGCTTTTTAGATGTTATTTCATTGTTAACCCCGAATTGGGGTGAAAAGCATCATGTAATTTGTCCAATGGAAATGAATAGGATGTAGAATAGGCTGAGTTATTTAATTTTGGAAGTTCATATTTGCACATGGGAGTTAAAATTGCTTGACCTCAGCTGTGCAACTGATGAAATGTCTTTTTCTTTTTTTTTTTGAGATAACATCTGACGTTCTTACACACAGTACCCTGCCCTATAAAAGAGACCAAGCCGGCTATGACTCCTCCATCTTGTCTCACCATCATTGTTGCCATGGCGATCGTGCACGGCGCTGTTGTCCCCTGAGAGAGAGAGAGAGAGAAAGAAAAAAAGGGGGAAAATGAAAAGAGAGATGATCGGGAGATAAAATAAAGAGGAAATGAAGGTGTAAGCAGTAAAATGTGACGTAATGGTGAAAAATCCAAACAATAGTAATCTGTATGGAATCAGTGTAAAAGAAGGGAGTGGATAACAAATAACGCCACAATCTTATATCTTAAGTAGAGCAAGGACAAATATTTCTGGGTTCGGAACATTTCTCATGTAGTTTACCCTCCAGCAATATACCGAAAACAGTCTCTCACATTTGCTGGCATAATATTTTACTCCTATACAACATATACATCTCTTTTCAGTACAACAAGCTGAGCACTGTACCCTTATCACCAGTACTTACTTGTACACATAAATTATACAAAGTATTGTGCCGATTCAGTAAATACCACATGAACATGTTCTCCTCCGGGCTGCGTGTGTGTATCCACCCTCTCTGCTTTAAGTGTGCTTCACTGAGCTGCCAGTTCTCATGCTTTTTTGTAGTTATGCTGCTTATTATAGACTTACTTCACTGTCTACTGTAAAAAAAAAAAGAAAACGTAGGCCTGTGGAGGAGTCTTCCTCCTCCACATTGAAGCTTCGAGCCATTTTAGGTCACAGACCAGCTGACACTTTTATTTCCAATTTATTTACTTCTCCCCTCATTTGAATAAGACTGAACACAGTCTTAGATATTTTGGTAAATCGTGCTCAGTAATAACTAAATTGTACCATTTAAAGCAGTGTTGTTGTTAGTGATGAGTTCAGTGATTCTTGTCATTTAGCTGCGTAATGTAAATGCTGTGTATGCATATGTGTGTGTGTGCATGGAAACGCACCCTGTACGCATAAAAGAAAGCTTGCCTTCTTGCAAACCGGCCTGTGCTGCTATTACATATGTATAGCATGCATGCGTGCATTTACTGGCGCGTCTGCAGAGCTGCGTGTGTGCAGGAACATGCGATTCCCATATATCCTCCACCGAGGTTTTTGACACTCATGAATGTTCCATCCGGCCGAGTGGATCAACCCAGAGTTAAACCTATACATCAGCATCACGTCGGCGTACGTTTAAGCAGATTTACTGCGTCGTGAGTGGAGTGGCGTTCACACAACGTAGCTCATTATACCTGACACAAGCTATAGAGGATTAACAAGGAGCTCGGGTCAAACTGCATCAATTTCCTGATTCATAATTCCCCTTCAGTTCCACACTTCCAATTTACTAACCATATTGCTATTGCTGAGCATTTTCAGAGGTTGTTTCAAAGTGATTGGTTTCTATTGGCACACCACACACTGTCATTTAGGGCTCCTGGGCCACTTAACCTGTGGTTGTGATGGTAAACGGTTATTATTGACATCTGACATCTTCATGTGTCCTTCTGGGGTCGGACACACACTCATCCGACCCGCACGCCTGCAGCTGAGACATTTCCACTGCTCCGGTAACTGGCGCCCCACACTCTGAGGTCTGAGGTGGGGAGTGTGGGTGCAAGGGGCTGAGAAACAGAGAGGATAAATTATGGATTGTGTTGAGAGAGGGGCTGTGCAGCAACAGAGAATTTTAACATTTAATGATTTTTTATGCCAATGCAGCAGAAAGAGCTCAAGATGGATGCTTGCATGTTGTAGCGTGGTGTGTGAATGTCGCTGGGACCTTCCATTAATGCTCCCAGTAGATTTTCCTTTGTGCAAGCTGGGTAGGAAATAGAGAATAGAGAAAGAATATTTATTCTTACTGCCACTGTGTACACAACTACTTGATCGCCATTGCAACAGCAACACTTTGTCCCAAAAACCTACCTCGTGTCATTCACGTGTTCATTCTACGATTTTCCAGTCAACATACAGTGCTGTAGGAAGTGGTGGGAAACGAGCTCTATTGAGGAATTTTCTTGGAATTCTGCATGTCGTCTCTTTGTGTAGGTGAATCGGTTGTTAATATGTCTGAGGCACAGAAACCAACACAATGAAAGAATTCCTGGACTGTGAAAAAAAAAAGGCAGTTAAGCGGGAATGTGTATTATTCCCCAAACTGGTGTGAATCCTCATCCCCCGACAGGCTCTGAGTATTAATATTTCATCAGCACAAATGAGATTGATCTACTTGGTGACGCTCAACAGTATGTTAACTGGTATAAAAAGGAGAGAGGGAGGTGGAGGGAGGGCGAATCATGGTGTATGGAGGGAGAGGAGGGGGAGGGCAGAAGGAAAAAGGCAGCAAGAGAAGATTTCAGTAAGCCTTGAGCAAAGCGTACGAGTGGAGAGGAGAGGTAACAGATCTGCAGTTACAGAGTGTGTGCACAGTGAGGCAGAAGCCCAGGCTTTCTATTGATATGAAGCTCAACCCTTTGGAGCTCTCTCTCAGCGGGTGACGGCTCAGATGCTGCCGGAGAGGCTGCATTTGGAGACAGCAGGTGTCCAGATTGCCAGGGACCTGTAGCTTGGACCTGGGGTCCAGGAGATGCTGCAACATCCTTCAGCCTGCCTAATGGTGATAGATTGGTTGCTCCTCTTTTAATAGCGCGGGTGAGAGTGCCGAGCGGAGCGGCACACAGCAGGGTGGGAGGAGATCGGGTAGATGAGCGCGCAGCCTGGTGCGGCGTGTTGCACTGAGAGTGAGGGAGAGAGAAAGCAACAGAGGAGACGAGTGGTGGGCCAGGTGTATTCTGGTCTGTGGCAGGAAGCGAGGGTCCATCCGTTCCGTCCCAAGGAGCTTTTTGGTCAGAGGAGGGGCGAGGCGAGATCGCCGCAGGTCATTTATGCTCTCTCTGTCTCTTTGCCGATGTTTTGCAGGAGTGGTGCCAGCCAAGAGGAGCCCAAAGCTGGTGGTGAGTACTGCGAGCTTCGCCTTCTTTCATGTGCATGTTCCGCTTTACGGAAAAGAACAGAAGACACTGAGATATGATGTCTGACTCTTGCTCTGCTGATTTGCGCGCAGAGCTTCAGAAATCCTACTCTGTAGTTTTTCCTGCATGCATCTTTCATGTATTGATTTTGCTTTCCTTCCATGCATGTGTATTGTAGTTTCTTGGTTTTGAACCCTCTCTCGCCTTCCCTACACATCCCTCCACTATCCGACCACGCCGCCGTCCTGTGACTGATTAACCACAGCCTAGGTAGAACAGTATAACAGTGACCAGCAGTTTGAGAGGGCAGACGTTCTCGGCTGCGTAATGATGGGAGCGAAGCGGGAAGCAAAAGTGGGAGAATGGCATGAGGATGAAAGAGGGGAAGACGAGTGTGGAGTTGTTAGTCTCCCAGCAGCGATTCACTGAGGCAGCCCACAGATACAGAGGACCCACTGAGGCTAACAGGCCAGGAGAGGAGTGCAGTGATGACAGAGTAGGCTGGAAGAGATGAGGAAGGAAACTGGGAAAGCAGACGACAGATTGCAATGTGACTGAGAGGATGGGAAAGGAGGGAGGAAAAAACAGTGTGTGGGGGGGGGCATTCAGAAGCTGAAAGAGCCCTTGACTCCTTATATTTACAGCTCATCTCAAGATGATGACAAATCAATACAGAGAATTAAATTCAAGGTCAGCGTTGGGTCAAAGTGCCACAACCCTTTAAACCCTTTAGGATTCAATGAAATCAGAGCTGTGGGTGAGTGTCACCTATTTCGATCACATGGCATTGTGGATGGAAGAGGGGTGGGCGCTCTAAGGGGGTCAGGTGGGACCAGTGGAGGCCTTGACTGACTGTCACTTTGGATTGCGTTTCCATAGAGGAAAAGTCCAATTCCCCCTCCCCGTGTGATGTCAGCAAAATGCCACGCTGCATGCGACTTGGTGTCAACCCAGAACAACCAGTTTACCTCCAGTCTGGAATGGGAATAGACGTTCGGAGTTGCTCCCATACGCAAGAGAGGCTGCGCTGTCTCACCGCATTAGGCGGCGACCAGATTTTGCACGGATGCCGTCCTCATTAAGCGGCGTTACTGGAAGAGTTCGATTCGTTGAGTGTGATGAATGAGAGAGTTGGCGATGGCGGCGTGATTTCTACCCGCTTCACACCCTAATTTATTATTCATATCAGACAGGAAGAGAATGAGAGATAGATTCAGTTGTTAGTGCCAGTGATTATATTTTCTCAGTGATGCTCCTTTTTCATAAAAAAGGTTTTTACAATGTGCAACTGCAAATAACGTGGTGATGAAATTCAGTCAAAGCACACTGACCACAGAACACCAAGAAGTACAGCACAATAATGACTTATATAACAAATAAATCATAAATTGTCTACATGCAGCTTGCACAGCATTAAAACACAACCAGTGGCTTCATTAGTGGGTGTGTGTTGATATAGGTACCAGTCACATATATCACAAATATGATTCAGGAAGTTCATCTCCATGAAGCTGAAAAATCAATAACGATGAATGATCAATATTGTTTTAATATGATATAGTACTTGCATTACAACGATCATTTAAAATTATATGAAAATTATATTTGTAAATATGGGAAGAGGAAAAGGGAAACACAGAGCAAATGACAGCGTAACACCAAAGTTCGTATTGGTCCACGTGTGATGCGGTGAGAGAGGCCTCGTTGAATGAATGGGAGGATTCTTCCTTTAGAGCTGGAGTCAGCCTGCACATGCTGAATATTTCATCGCCCCACCATTCATGTTTTTTAATTCACTGCTAAAACAACTCATTATTTTTGACACCGCTCTCCTGCCCACCAGGGCTCTTCACTGCTGCTGATCACATTTTATTGTACCTCTGTTCACACCAACCTTGATTCTGCTTTCAAAGATCCACGGGATTCATAAAGACGCCATCTATGCACATTACTATTCCGTCACATCTCGAACTGTCTTTGTCTGGCAACCATGGAAACCAGATCTTTTCTACTCACACCCCAGCAGATGTTTTCACGAGACGTTCTACCGCGGCGCCTAAAAACCTTGGTTGCTTTCTTTCTTTGTCCTCCACCGACGGCGTTCTCGTTTGACTCTTTCCTCCTCCATCCTGCCCTCATCACTGACTCACGTATCTGCCCTTATCTTACCTCCATTCTCTGCTTATATATCCACCACTGTCACTCACACACACACACACACACACACTCACACACACACCTCACTCTGTTTCTCCTGTCCGCCCAGCACCAGTTAGAGAGGAAGGACAGCCAGAGCAGCTCCCAGCACAGTGTGTGCAGCCATCGCAGCGCCCACACCGATTCTCCCAGCCACCCACCCTCTGCTATGCCCAGTGAGGCTGTGGCTCCGACTCCTGCTGCTCCCACCCAGCCCCTGCCAGGCCTGCCCCCACAGGACCCTGCAGATGGCACCCTCACCCTGCAGAAGAAACCGGACCCCTTTAAGATCTGGGCTCAGTCCAGGAGCATGTACGAGAGCCGACGTGAGTAGAAATCACTTTTATTGTGTTTGAAGAACGGTGTAAATGTGACTGGTTTATATACATTCATTTTTAATTTTTTGGTGGGGTTGTCAGATGAAATGAAGACGCCTTAAAACTCTTTGAATTGTTTGTAATTCCTAATGACATTGTGCACATTAGTGTTCATCATTCAGTGTGATGACCACGGGCCCCTTCCATTCCCAGCATGTCCATTAATGCCCCTTTTTTTGTTGCGCTTGCTAAACAACTCTGCACTCACTGAGTCACAGCTGATCCGCTGACAAGAGGAGGCTCAAAGAGCAAATGTCCTTGAAAACACACAAGATGTCGCTGATGAGTGGAGTGTTGGTGCCTGCTTGTGTGACAATCGTAGAAACACACACACACACACACACACCGCTGGCCAACCAGAAGCGACGGTTCACCATCTAAACCACTTTGTTTAAAGTTTAAAACCAACCACACAGTGGAAACCCAGAGACGTCCTGTTTGTTTATTGGTCAGCATACTCTGTAAGATCAGACTCAGACTTTATAGCTTGTCACACACAATTGATTGTTGACGTGGCAACAGTGTTGTATTGCATTGCAGTGTTGGTTAATAATCACTGGCTGTGTGTGGAATCTGGGACTGCTGCAGATTAAATATTAACAGGGCTGGAGAGAGCTGCTGTAAGCTGCAGCTGATTGGTAGGCCATATCTGTTTGATAACCCCAGAAGGAGCTGCACAGCCTTTTGAGTCAGCAAAGGGAGACAAGAAGAAAGAGAGAAAGGAAACATGGATTCCGTGTCTTTATTCTGCACATGCATTCGTGCAGGCCGCCGCACACAAAGATGCAAGCGCTCTTGAATTTGCAAGTAGACGCACGCTTGCATCCGAGTGCCAGGGGTGAGCTTTTGGGAATTTTCGCCTCCCTCGGCGCTTCGCGTCACCTGTCACTTGATGCGGTGCACAGCTGCTCCTCTTACTGTTAGCTTACTTTGATCACAGCTCTGGGGACACAGGTCATTGGAGGGTTAATTACAGGCCCGGTTGCACCAGTTGAAATGGGAGCGAGTGAGGAATGGAGGGAGCCGTAGAGCTGCGGCTAGGCTAATGGGTTCACTGCAGGCCTTGTGTGGCAGCCGCGCAGACAGCAGGCGCTTGCAGAAATAAATGGGCCGTGCCGCCGGTACAGACCGGCCCAGCGTGCAGAACACACTGACACCAAATTGCCCGTTTCCTCCTTCATGGCAAGATGCAGATATGCAGATAGTTGTGTAAGTTGTAACACAACTAGGTGTGGATTTGTATTAATTAGACAAAACAGGAGTTGACTTGCTGATAAGAGAATCGTCGGCTAGTGACATGCCGACAAAGATGCTAATCAGTCAGGTCTTTGGTGGTTGATCCCAATGGAGTTCTCTCATACTTCTTTTTTTAACTCAGTGCCAGATTGCCAGGAGCAGGACATTTTCCTGTGGCGGAAGGACACAGGCTTCGGCTTTCGTATCCTGGGAGGAAACGAACCTGGGGAGCCCGTAAGTATCCCTCCACCTTTGATTCATTCATTCATCAAAGGTTTATTATAGCTGAGGACTGTGAAACAATAAAGTACACAAGTACTTGTGCAGTTGATCTTGTCAGTTTAGAGCAGCCGTCAAACCAGAGTTGAACCAGGTTCTGACACATCGCACTCTCTCTAATTGGAGGAGGTGGAAGGTTGTAGAACAGAGGAGGAGAGGAGGCAGGGATGGGATGCGGGAGATAAAATGGAAGCAGGCTTGAGATCTACCCCATAGAGTTGTGCGCCGGTTTGTGTCGGAGCTGCATGAACACACCCACACATATATATCATGCAGCGTGTGTGCTCACTTGCCTTTTCCAGATTTACATTGGCCACATAGTAAAGTATGGGGCTGCAGATGAGGATGGGCGCCTTCGGTCGGGGGATGAGCTCATCTGTGTGGACGGCACAGCGGTGGTGGGCAAGTCTCACCAGCTGGTGGTGCAGCTGATGCAGCAGGCTGCCAAACAGGGCCACGTCAACCTCACCGTCAGGCGCAAGACCCCCGGATATGGAGGTGATGAGAGTTTAACGTCAAACGTTTTGTCAAAAGCAGCCCCGAGATTCCGGACGTGAATACCTGTATCATTAAATGAAACCAACCCTTCTCTTCCTCCGCCTCCTCTTCAGGGTCGAAAGGAGAGGGCGATGTTCCTCCATCGCCGGCCTCCTCCCACCACAGCAGCACCCAAGCACCCAGTTTGACAGAAGGCAAGCGGACCCCCCAAGGGAGCCAGAACTCACTCAACACGGTCAGCTCGGGCAGCGGCTCCACCAGTGGCATAGGCAGCGGAGGCGGAGGCGGCAGTGGGAGTGCAGTGGTGCCTGCCTCCCTGCAGCCCTATGATGTGGAGATCCAGCGTGGCGAGAACGAGGGCTTCGGTTTTGTCATTGTGTCGTCCGTCTCCAGGCCTGATGCCGGCACCACCTTTGGTAAGTGTGACATCACCATTTTCCTTGTTTACTATGGGCTGACTCTGATCGACTTCAAAGAGTAACATGGTTTAATTGAGACTTTCAATGTGACTCAACTCTTGGATTGATTGGGAATAATTTGGATTGGTGCATGTTAGTGTAAGTGTTTTTCCAGATGATCATCATCCCCCCTGTGATTAATTTACTCTCTGACTGTGAGCAAAAAAACAAATGACCTATAAACGGCAGTATTTAGTTTTCCGAGTAATATAAAGATAATACTTTGTTGAAAACAAGTTTGATACAGGGGGTCCTCGTGTTACGACGGTCTCGAGATACGTTGTTTTCGTGGTTACGACATATCTCCCGTTAACTTCCTTGTTTCGGCTTAAGCGGTTTGCCCCGTAAATACGTACAGACTTCGCACGGGAACTAGTTGGTGCCGTAATAAATGGTCACCATAATAAACTCTTATTTTAGCGTGCTGTTATAGCGACATCTAGTGGCACAACTTAGTCTCTACCTTATATATGAATGTATGTTCCGACTTGCGTCGAAATTCGGTTACGACACATTCTCAGGAACGGATCTCCGTCATAACTCGAGGACCCCCTGTATACAGTATTCCAGCATTTGACAGGGAGTCTGCTTTGTTCACTGAGATAAACATAAGACTATTTCAGTCTGTTTTACACCACTGAGACTCAGATGTACTGGTTTCTCCATCCTACCGCCCAAAATATGAACGCTGGATGGAAAACCAGTCGAGATGATATTTCCATGAATTATTTATCCTGATAAAATTTTCAGTACCTCCCAGCAATATATAGCAATAATTCCTCTGTGTGTGTGTGAGAGAGAGAGAGAGAAAGAGAGAGAGAGAGAATGTGACTCCATTAAATCCATGCTCTTAATGACACAATCTGCTTATAATGTGCATATTCCACTTTTGACACACTCCTATTTATAGATTGTAGCCATAACACAACAAACCACCTAACCCCCCTATAAAGACAAGCAAGAGAATGTGTTTCTTTTATAAGTGAAATTCAGTAGTTTTTCTATCCTTTTTAAAACATGTGGACAGCCACAACACTCTCAACACTCTCAAAAAGCCATAATGTTACTATATGAAACATCAGTCTCTGATTCATGCCCCCAGACTGAAATGATTGATGCCATCCCCTGGCAGAAATTACAGCATTTTTCTACAGTCACTCCTCAATGGGCTCTCTGATTGATGGGACTCTGATTAATGAAAAGAAGAGAGGTGACGTTCTGACAGGAGCTTGTGCCACAGACGAAGGTCACAAACCTGCTGTCCCTCGGGATCAGGGTGGCTACAGCTTTATCACAAACACCATCATCACAAATACATACCTCACAGCTCACCATCACCAATTCAGCCTCTAATTGGAGTCTACTCAGCAAAGTATATATCTGTTTATGCCATTTACACATCATGGAGGAGCAGCAGAATTGCATTAGATGCTCGGGCACTGATGAGGAATTGTAGATGTTGCCTTCATACAAATCCGGCATTAACCGCCAAGTGATGAATTTCCAATGCCAATGTCAAGCCAAGGTTCCTTCTATAGTTAGCCATGATGATGATGTACTGTCTCGTGTCACAGGTAAAAAAAAAAAACGAAGGAATACTGACTGTCCAATGAAATTTCATTGACCTCACAAGCCAACGATGTGGCGCTGCAAAATTGAATGCAGGAATGAATGCATTATTCATCTGGTGACAGTATTACTCAACGACCATGTCTATATGTCTACCAGTGTTTGGAGGTTACATCTACATCTATTGCAGTGGACATTAATGTGCTGATCTGGGATCATGCCGTAACATCATGCAATCACAGTCACGCTAATGGATTACAACCATATGGGAGCTGAAATTTGATGGAGTGGTTTAAAAAAAACAAATACATTCTCTGTGGGTTCTTCCAGAAGCATTAGAGGTATCTTATAGTGGGAAAATACACACTCTCTATACTCTAGAGGAAACGATGTGATATGGAGCAGGGCTGATGAAAAGTACTGCTCCCCCATGTCTTCTCATGGCCACCGTGTAAACAAGACATGTAGGATTGAACACTGTCACTCCACAGCACCATATCTTTTGTCTTGCAGTGCTTGCATTAACCACATGACCTGTGTCATACACACACACACACACACACACAGACACACACATACAGTATACGTATATAGGCTATAGGCTGTGTATCTCATCTCAGAGTGCTCCCCGTCACACATCATTTTACTGGAACGGCTTAGACTGCAGCATCGGTTGTGTGCTCACTGATCCCTGGGAGGGATGTATGTGGTGTGTGTGTGTGTGTGTGTGTGTGTGTGTGTGTGTGTGTGTGTG